>JAMKCH010045369.1:0-30090 GCA_023653785.1 Ophioderma brevispina | reverse complement strand
TCAAAAAAGTTCGGATTTCAATTTTTATTGTGGGTATGTGGTTCTTCGTGACCCCCATTTACTTGTGTTAGTGTCATGATACCAAAACTCCCAGTGAAAGTGGTTGGGGTTGGGTTCCTAGAAGCCCCCCCCCCCCCACTTGGGCCAACTAAACGGAAGTTTTTTTAGCTTGGGCACTTAAGATTGTTACGGGGGAGGATGTTGGGAGGATGTTATATAGCCTCCAGTTTTGATGAAAATAGAGATTTATATTTCTCAATTTTAGTGAGAAAAGGTTATCATGGGAAAAGTACTTTGTTTACTATAAAAGAGAGAAGTGGAATACCCCTAGTTTGTTTTTGCTAGGTGCACCTGTTAGAGCACAATAGGGGAAGTGGGGAATTCCCCAATTATGCTAAACTTAGAAACTAGGTCAACTTGTTTATGCTTTAAGATCAAAACATTGCAGCATCTAGGTAATGCCCCCATAAAGTTATATATGTGAAGTGATGTAATTCAGGTGATGTAATTTATGGGAATTCCAAGTTGTTTATGCATGATGATGAGTAATGATTATTGTTAGTAGAGGGGGGAATCTAGCTGTGTGATGTTAAATAGTACTGGTGACTGAAGGACTGAGGCCAGCAGTTGGAATCAGAGGAGCCTAAACCAGCGCTCTGGAGCGATACAGTATAAATTATGGCTAGTGTAATCTACAATAATGGTATAGATTGAGTTCTACATCTAGTGCCAGGATTTGATACTTTGGATGCCGCCCGGGAGCTTGATCGCTAAATTGTCTGCTGTCGTCTTGTAAGCAAAAGAGCCTCAGTTTTTGGAATCAAAAAGGGATTCGTTTGTGGTCCTTATGAGGACATAGCGACAGATGATGGTGGAATAATACCTGGATTTTATTATGTGGAACTTAGTGTGGCGAGGGAAAGCCCTAGTCGTCTTGAACTGATGGACAAAATTACCTTCAAGACTCAGAAGATTTCGCATGGAATTATTACCTTGGATATATATATGGTGAACTATGCGCTGTCCTTTTGGAGTCTCGATGTGAGGACATATAATCGTTGAATTGCAACGCTTTTCAACACAGGACACTATAGTAAACCTTAGTAATCTTAACTAATTGGTGTATTTTACTATGGTGTAATTTGTTTTGGACATAAAATCTTTGAAACCATCGTGTTTACAAATCATTACAATAGGTTTTATTATAAAATTTAGATCACTTGTGCACACGGTCATCTGTTTGGGTTTTTGAAAGGTATTTCTGACTTGCGCCTACGAGACGTCATAAACTAGATATACCTGGAGAAATGAACTCAAAATCTCTGGGCACGACCTTGTAGTTGTATCTCAGAAAAGTATTTCTCTGTGATTTCCTTTCTGCTGCAGTGCTCAAAAACTCGTTGCAAAAGAGACATGTCCAACTTCATCTGCTTGCAGGTTCTGAGTAGACATGTAAGACAAATGTGGAAAAAAGGTTTTTTTCAAAAACACAAATAAACCTTCAATAATGAAATAAATTCACGTGTTTTATCTATTCATATTCAATGGTTTTAAGGTAACAAAACAAACTTACAAGAACCTTGGGACCAATCTGAATGTGATCTAAGAACAAGACATACCATACGTGGGGAATAAGATTGCAGGTCAGTGGTATGATTGTTCTGGCTCAAAAGCTTTGTCCTGCCTCGTCAATAAAGATATGCGTGAATTGGCCTTTCATCTATGGGACAACGGATGCTGTTGCATTTGTTGTTCAAATATCAGATTGGCATTTTAACAACGCTGTATGTCTTTAACGACGTAGCTTTTAACATGCTCAGAAATACCATCCAATCAACGCTTTAAGAGGGAACAGACGTTTCATTGTCAAATCTGTCTTCTTTTCTTTCTTGAAGAATGTGTCTAATTTGTTGAATACAAGGCGGCACAGCACGCCAAAAGCATTCGTGAAATAAGTTTTATAGCCCCGTTTTCTAAATATGGAATCTGGTTTGCAGTATTTGGATTCTGCTCGCGTTGTTGTTTTGGTCCTGAGGAAATTGTCCTACGGGTCGGCCCCTGAAGGTAACCGAAACACAGCCTCATTCATGAACCGTAATTTTCTTCATAAAACTTTTGAATGGGATCAAAAATATTGGTATGCCCATCCAATATGACACGAATTACACGCAAAACAACAATTCTATCTTTTATTCTCTAATTTAAACTATGAAGTGGCGGGAGCCATGCATTTTGTTGTGAGGTATTATAATCGTTTTATTACACGGTAAATCTTTTGGATTATTGGATTGATATGTGACCAGACAAATATCAACATTGACACAAAAGTAGGGCAAATATTTTAATACAGTAATACGATTATATACAACTGTTTTGCAGATATGTTCTGTCGAATAGGTGTTAGAAGTTATTTTGTTATCCAAACCAAGTACATACTGGTCCCTGATATACCATGAAGTATGATCTAAAAATTGATGATTGTTCGGTTAAACAAACGACCATATTTCACCAACAGGATAGTCATTTGACCCAACATGAAAAAAATTTTACAGCGAATTCGCATCTCATTTTGCCGATATAACTAATCAGTTGCGCGCGTACTTTTTTCTAAAATAATAAAATTTTTTTGGTGGTGGTTTTGTTGTTATTGCTTTAATGAATCTGTATATTTGTATTCTATGTTGTGTTATTTAAAGGAAAATGGCTATACGATTTGGAATATCCTTGATATTATATGTAGAACTTATGCGCTGCATTTTGGAGTCTTCGCGGTGAGGACATATCATCGTTGAAAACTGCAACGCTTTCACCAGACACTATAGTAAACCTTAAAAAGTAATCTTAACTATTGTGTGTAATATTACTATGTAATTTTTGTTTTGGCATACAATTCTTGAACCGTGTTTTTACAAAATCATTAAATCTGGTTTTATTATAAAATTTAGATCCTTGTGCACAAGCTATACTGTTTGTGTTTGAAAGGCATTTCTGAGCCTTGGACGCCTACGAGACGTCATAACACTAGAATATACCTGAGAATGAACTCAAAATTCTGGGCAGACCTGTAGTTGTTCTCCGACGTATTTCTCTTGGATTCTTCCTTTCGTGCATGCTCAAACCTCGTTGCCAAAGGACATGTCCAACTTCTCTGCTTTGCAGGTTCTGAGTAGACCTGTAAGACACATGTGGAAAAAAGTTTAGATCAAATAAACCTTCAAGACCTGAACTAATTCACGTGTTTATCTATTCAAGCTATTCATGGTTTTTAAGTAACAACTTACACGCACCTTGGGACCCATCTGCATGTGATCTCCTGCCCCGAAGAACAAACAGTACGTGGAAGATAGAGTCGTGGGTGATTGTTTTCTGGCTCCAAGCTTGTCCTGGCCTCGTCTAAAGATGCGTGAATTGCCTTCATCTCCTGGGAACAACGGATGGCTGTTTGCATTTGTTGTCCTATCCAAGATTGGGCATTTTACACCTAGTATGTTCTTAACGACGTAGCTTTCATGCTCATAAATATACCATCCGAGCACGCTTCAGAGGAACCGACGTGTCCTTGTCAATCTTTCTTCTTTTCTTTCTTGAGAATGTGTCCAATTGTTGACATACAAGTCGGCGCACTGCAAAAGCATTCGTTGAAAATAAGTGATGGAGCCCGTTTTCTAAACTTCAGGAATCTGGTTGCATTATGTTCCTGAGTTCGCGTTTGTTTTTTGGTCTGAGGAAATTGTCCTTACTGGGTCGCCCCCTGAGGTAACCGAACACAGCCTACATTCATACCTTAAGTTTCTTCATACTTTTGAATGAATGGGATCAAAATATTGGCGGCCCATCCAATATGACCGATATCACCCTCAAAACAACAATTTTGCTATCTTTTATTCTCTAATTTTTAAACTATGAATGTGGCGTAGCATGATTTTTGTTGTGAGGATTATAATCCCGTTTTATACACTGTAAATCTTTTGGATAATATGGATTGATTATTACCAGACCAAATATCAAACCGAAGACCAAAAGTGGGCAAATATTTTAATACAATTATTACGTTATATACAACTGTTTCAGATATTGTGAATAGGTGTAGACTATTTTGTTTATCACACCAAGTACATACTGGTCCCTGATATACCATAGAATTATGCACTATAAATTGATGATTGTTCGGTCACCACCGACCATATTTCAACCAACAGGAGTCATTTTGCCCACTAAAATTTGACAACAAAGCGATTCCGCCGCTCATCTTGCGATATTAAACGTGCGCGCGTACTTTTTTCTAAAATATTTTTTTTTTTGGTGGCTTGTTTGTTTTTTTAAAAAAAGCGGAAATTTTAAAATTAAAAATGTTTAATAATTTAAAGAAATTTTCTTTTTAATTAAAAATAAATTACCTATTAATGAAACATTTTGTAGTGCGTTTGGCATGTTTGAAGTTTCGATTTTGGTACTTGCTATTGCAATCTATTTTGAATCCGGAAAGAATTACTGTTGTACCCCCAAAAAAGAATTGTGTCTGAAATAACCACAAAATTACTTTTGAAACATTTCCAAAGCTGTAATTTTCTTACATACCCCCGCACATGGATCATTCATTTGTTCAAATGTATGGAGATCTGCAGGAAAAAATGAAAAGGTATTGTTTCAGCATATCCAAAGCTACTACCAGAGAAGCCGCATATAGTGCCCACCAATGGGTCCCCATCGTAATTCTTGCCATCGTCAATACACGTGCTAACTATCTTGGGCACTATGGGTTTTCCATTGGCATGTATATCGGCCTTCAATATCGCATCCTTGTAAGGTCTAATATTGCGCATTATATTGGAAATCGACCAACACCATATAGACCAGTTAATTGGGATAAACGTTGGCCCAATATGGCTCAGTCTAATGGTATTGCTTAATAGCAGGGTGAGAAAACATAAAAACATACAGAAATACACTAAATCTCTCATGGACGATTGTTTTGATCAGAACCAAGTAATTTCAAAATCTATTACTATATCATACCATTTCAATAAAAATAAAACTATTTGCTAGCACAAATTATTTAACTATTTTATTTTAATTTTTCTTTTTTTTTGAATATATTTATTTTGCCAATAAAATAATTAGTATGCAATGTTAATATCTAAATTACCCAGATTGGCCCATACTGTGCCAAATTGGCCGGCCCAACTATTGGTGCCATTGGCCAATGATCAAATCACATTGGGACCGATAGCTGTCATACTGGTCCTATAGATGTATATATTGGGCCATATTAGGCCCAATAGTCCATGTTTATCTGGGTATTGCCAATTTTGTTTGTCCGGCCTGATGACATATGGCGACTACCTTGACTTTGCATTCCATGGTTTATTATGGTATTTGCTCTGTGAAGAATAAATAAAATTAATATTTTCTATTACCTGTTGGGTGAGTGCATATGAAGGATCTTGGGTGTTTTAAGACAGTTTCTTTCAGGGGCGGATCCAGCCTTGGCAGAGGGGGTGCCAGATAAATGGCTAGAATTGCTGCGGAGGGGTGTGGGCCCCCCCCCCCCCCGCGCGAAGCGCGGAGCTCCTGCAATTTTAATATCATGGCAATCAAGCTTTTTTTCCGCAATGTATTGATGGTGAATTGGTTCATTTCACTCATTTCTACATTGCTCTGGAATATGTTCTTTCAATGACAATATATTATACCTTGGCTATCACAGCGAGCCCCGAAAATGTTTTAAATCGTTTTGTGATTTGACAAATGTTTACCTTTTTCAATGAAATGGAATTATCTTACTACGTATCAGATTTCTAAGTAGGGGCGGGATCAGCCCTCTCAAGGGCAGGGTGGGCGAACCAACTGATCTGGGGAAGTTGACGGCTGCAAAGCGGCCATGTACCATGTCCTCTCCAAAGTAGCCATGGCGCCGTGTAAATGGTGTGGAGGGTTCCAGACTACCCGCGCCAAGCGCGGAAACCCTCAATGAATCGTTTTCATCCACAATTTGATAGTTTGTTAATGTTTTGTGACCGGTATGATAATCGGTATTAAAAAGAAAAATATATATTAATATTTTGTTTGAATTAACTACTGTAAAGTGTTCAAAGAAAATTCTGTATAATTGCTGCAAGGGGTGGGTATGAGAGGGGATTTCCCGACCGCGCGAACGCGGAAATCCCGATGTTTCACTTCCAAACAACTTGTTGCTTATGCAAATTTGATAGAAACCATTTGAACTTTACAAGCTTTTTACAGTGGTTAACTTTAATAATCCCTAGTATGATAAACGGTTTAAATCTAGGTTGATGGGTTTTGGTTTTGTTTTGAATTAATCGCTAAGTGGTTTCATGAGAGTTATATCATACAAAATGATGGAACTAAACGGGGTAAAATAGATTAGCTTACAAAATCTATCCCATCTGCCTAATTTCTTCTCCAAATACCTTCATTTCAGCCTAGATATAGAAAATATCCCATACGACCATATCCTTCGTCACATGTCGGTCATTTTGTTCTTCATAATACAATTGGTTTTTGATAATATGTCACATGCCGTATACAAATCAGTGAAAGACCCTCTTTCACAACAGCGCATTATTCCCACAGTATACCAGCCAACCTTGTAAAAGTGCAAACTGCAAACACAAAAGCCAACATACAGCTCTTGCAATGTAAAAGAACTACACATGATAGGTATATAAAGGAGTATTCTAAAGCCAATTTAACCATATGACAGATAAAGAGAGTCTGGACGCATCCGACAAGAGAACTTAGACTTCCGTAAGGAAAATCGTGAAAAATATCAAAAATAGTGGAGGGAAATTTGTGAGATCCACAACCACCGACATCAACAGGACAGCGAGTTCACTAGAGAATGATACAATTTCAAACTGTAAAGAATACTGTAAATCCAAGCACCAATTTGCACTCTCTCCTATTTATTAGCTGTATGGTACAAAATCTTCAATGGAAAGGAACCATGGAGAGGTCTTACAGCCAAAAAGGATGACTGCAAGCATGTTCAAACACGGCTGAAGAGTAACCAACCGGTGAAATTACTGTAAATTAATGCATGAACGATTGGATAGCCCGGGGTTTGATATACACTAAACCATTAGTATAACTCCTAAGTTTGATAAATCAAACACAAGACAAGAAGATGGAATAGAAGAACTTTAAATGTATATTCTGTAATGCACAAAGATATTGCACAAGAAGAGAGGACATCGATTGCTATAGTGACGAGAAGCCAGACTCGTAAGGGGTTTTGACGTGGCTTCATAAGTGAATGTATCAAACACTGATTGTCAACTCCCAGGTATCAGATCACAAGTTGGACCGAAAAAACAATATTCATGGAGATATACTATGTATTTCTAAAGGAATCAAAACAGCCAAGTGCGGTAACCCGATCCCTAGCTGATTATGAAGAGCCTGTGGTGTAATATTTCATTGAAGGTGAAGAATGCGATTTATCGCTAGTGATAAGTTATACAGAATACAGTACACACTGCTGCTTTGGTCAAATGAGTCTCTAAACCAGGTCTAAGGAGTCTCAAAGATGAGAAGACAATAATGTTATTGGTGACTTCAATTACCGTGAAAGTAATTGGGAGACCATCAAGCGAAATCTGGATTAACTGAAGCCTTTTTGGATGTGGTTATGAACAACCTATGAAACCAGCAGAGTTAACAAAGCCTAAGACGGACAGGCAGGACCAAGACTTTACTTATGAGTTTATCCCTTCAAACCCTAATATATTGACGACGTCATGTTTTATTGTTCATTTAAGTACAAGCGACTACAACATGTTGCAATATGGGACTACATTACCCTCGTTGAACCAGTAAGCTCACCAAAATACTACAGAACCGAATGACAAAATTAAGCCAAACTGAGACAGATACATTGGGACAAAGAATTGGGAACCAAGATCTGAGAAGCTTGGTGTTACACACCAAGGAGCATTACGGACCCGTATTCAAAGAAAGCACAAAACTAGTGCGGAGGAAAAGAGCTTGGCAAAGAGGTATCGAATAGCAACTGACTAATCTAGGCACTACAAAGTGTCCAGAGAGAGGCTAAGCTAGAAGTTGAGATGGGCTAAGAGATTTTGAAAGAAATTAGCATAAACATTAAAGATGACCCAAAAAGCTCCTACGCCTACGTAAGGTCTAAACAACAGGTCAGCACAGTATGGGCCCCTTTTAAACCCGACACTGCGTGGTAATCCACCAGGACAACCTACTGCATAAGCACTAACGGACTTCTTTCCGTCCTGTGTTATCCAGAAGAGAAACCTATGTTCCCGTTCCTTATGACATATATCAAGGCCCGGATGAGGAGAAACTAAGGATTGGAAATCACTGCAATGCTGTCAAAGATAATTAAAAACCCATCCCAGGTCCAAATTCCAGTTGACCCCAGATGAAACGGTGTTCCACTAGGAACCAGTTGAAATCCATTGATCCCGGTGAATCTCCATTGGAATCAGTAGAATTTCGTGACGAGAAAATGGAACAATTTTCAACTAGGTTTTACTTAACATTGAACTCAGTTAAACTCAGTTAAAACAGTAAAAACGTTGAACAGTTTAGTTCCGTCACGGAAAATGGACAACTTTTCACTAAGGATCCACTGGAATTTTGACCTGGGCTGGACCCCTCCAAAGCGCAGACCAGACTAAATTCCCTCCATCTATCCTCAAAACATATGCTTGAAACTGTGCATGCCTCTCGCCTGTATGTACAATAAGTCTCTGCAAGAAGGAATTTTCCACCGACTGAGATCTGCCACATCTCCGATCTACAAAAGGTTCAAGATCCCAGCATCAACTAAGCCCAGTCTGACCTCACTCGCAGGGAAAAAGTATTAGAAGGCATTTAGAGATACAAGTAACAGAGCACCTTGACAAGTTCAGTCTAATACGCGAGTCACAAAATGGTTTAGGAAAGGGGAAATCTTGCACTAAATATCATAGAACAACCCTGGAAGTGATCACAAAGCTCATATGATAGTTGGGGGGGGGGGGGGGACACAACCCAGTGATGTCATATCTCTAGACCTGGCAAGGCCTTCGACTAACACAACCGTCCCACACCAAAGACTGATAGCAAAAATCAAATCCATGCATCCGAAGGGAAATTTCCTAAACTTGGATCGAATCATGTCGGCTGCCGCGCAAACAGAAGGTAGTCACTCAAGGAGATAGTCCGGGTGAAGAAAGTAACAAGTTCATTGGTGCAGGGATCATGTTGGAACCACTCTGTTTCCTTATGACGATATGGAGACTGCTATAGCGTACAGCCCAATACCAAATTTGCAGTGACACAAACTACTACCCAGTGTCCAACAAATAATAAGACATCAGAGTGCATTCAGGTGAAGAGATATTACATGATGGGCAGAAACCGCGCAATTAATTACACACTGCATATAATATTGAGTTCTGCCCCTTTGTCTCCAATCGGCCCAACCTTTCTTATCAAATGGGCAACACACCATTAAAAGAAACCGTCGAGAGAACGACTTGGCCATCATAAAATAACAAATCATTGAGGTCTCAACTCAATGTGCAGCTGCTGCAAAGAAAGGAAATCGAGATTTGGGAATGATCTAAAGAAATTGTGCCTGAAATATAACACTCCTGTTCGTTCCCATCTCGAGTTGTGCCAATTCAGCATACCTCTTATCTGGAAAGATCACGATGCTTGAAGGTCCAAGCTAGAGCAACAAAATCATAACAAGTCTTCAACATTTTCGTACGAGCAGCGATTTCACCGACTTCATCTAACAACACTGGAAAGAGACATGAAAGAGCAGATATCATCCAATCCTACAGGATTATAATACACCAAAACGGATCCAGA
This sequence comes from Ophioderma brevispina, assembly GCA_023653785.1. Lineage (NCBI taxonomy): Eukaryota > Metazoa > Echinodermata > Ophiuroidea > Amphilepidida > Ophiodermatidae > Ophioderma > Ophioderma brevispina. The sequence continues at coordinate 20,232 of JAMKCH010045369.1, read as the reverse complement.
AAACCTCTTTCAAAGAGCAGTTTATCAGCACACACTTCGGGCATGCACAAGTTGGCCACTCCAATCAGGACCGACTTAAGAATTTTTCAGTCCGCCAGTGGTGGATAGCTGGGATAAACTACCAGAAAGTTCTGTCACGCCCACACTCATCTGCTTTAAGCAGGATTAGTAACTTGGGTTTTTAGAAATGTTATATAGATGGCAAAAATGCCCCCACCCTGCCTCACTCATTAGTCCACTGATGTAGCCCGTATTTTTGTACATGCCTCTTCTTACTGTTTTTTAGTTTTAAAGCCGTGTACGAAAACCACCTTGCTGCCCTTCACACTGCCTTCTCTCTAGTGTTTTATCAGGCGTCATCAACTTTCTGCCCTTGATGCACCCCGTATGTGATCCAAAAATTATTCAGTATCCCCCCATCGCTTTTTTTTTCTCATTCTCGACCCTACCATCATTTTTTTTGTGTGTAATGACTATGACTTACTAGTTGATTTCTTTTCTCCTATTGTTAGGTCTCAGTCATATTGAAATGTCAATTTATTTTTTAATTTTGCCATATCCCATTTTGTGTCATTTACGTGCATCTATGCCCCCAAGTGTATTACCTCTCCGTTCAGGCATCTTGGCACTTGCCTCGACAACTATGGGTGCACTTCCTTAATTTTTTTGTCCTGACTCAAGTTATCCCTCTTTTAAACCGGTTTGCTCCTGCCCCGCTGCAACTGCCTTATTATGAGGAACGGGCCCCACAACTTTAAATTCCGTGCATGTGTAACTTATAGACTTTTTTTCTGGGGTGAGAATGTTGTATTATTCACTACGATTCGTGTAACTTATACTATTGTATTCTGCCCACTTTATATGCAACTTTATTTTTTGATATCTTATCCTTATCTTATTATGATACCACGCGCTGGCCTGTCCTTCAACCCTCTTAACCGGCTTGTTTTTCCCTCCCTCCTATTTTGGTTAGCCAGGTTGATCATACCACTTTATCACCACCCTCTTCATCTTCATTTTGGTGCGACACTAGGCCTTGTTTATTGAGGTGACATCATCGGTATATCATCTTATGCTCGGGATCATTCATACTGTAGGCCTATCCAATTTTTCGCATGCATTGACTTCATTGTGGTAATTTTATTTTATGTTAAACATCCATAGCTCGATACCATATTGTCTTCTATAAGTTAAGAGTTATATATTACATGTAATGTTTTTTTTTTAATTTTTTAGGTTTTTTCTTTTTTTAAAATATTTCCAATTTGTTTAAAACTGTTTGGTATTGACTATTTTTTTTGTAATATTCCTACACCCCCCCCCCCACACATTTGTATTTTGCACCATGTCCAAGCTAACCACCTATTGTATTCTGAATGTACCCCAATTTGACCCTTTCAATCAATAGTATCCTCATCCATCACTCCTCACCCTGATAATGACTGTATATTTGATCAAAAATCCAATCCACTGTAGTTATTACCTTAGTGACGGTCTAAATAATTTGCTTAAATCTAAGAACATTCACCTGATTCACCTGTCGTATATTTCCTCCAAATGATTCGCACTTAATAACACTCCAAAGATTCACTATTATCTTTCTACCATTAGTGCATTAATTTTCACATTCTTGGTTTTACGGAACTGGGTTTTTAACTACGATTATGAATCTAACTTAGTTGACTTCGATGGTTACTCAGTTTATCCTTCATACGTCCCTGACCGAAGCGGATGCGGTGCCTCCCTTTTCATTCACCCTACTGGACTTTGACTAAGGACGACCTAAATTTAATTGCCCTGCTGCGACTCTATTTTTAATCGAAATTAAATGACATCAACAAATCCCGCAGTAAAAAAAACTATCGGTGTTTGGCACAATCATCATCGCCCAGAGACCAGTACATTTAACCCAACCTTGAACGAGTTTTCTTTAGCTTTCACGCGTATGCAATACAGTTAACATGGAGTCCAAATCTTGCTATAGTCATGGCGATTATAACCAATCGATTCTTCGGATTATGACTCCGCTCCTAAAGTTCTGACTTCGTTAATCTTATTTTCTCACATGGTTTTTCCCTACCATTGATAGGCCCTCACCCGATCAGAACAACTGCCACGATTCATTGATACATCAGAACAATGATCTTTTAGCCAATGTAAATGCGGGCGTCGTACGTGCATGTATATAGACCATTTTCCATTTGTTTCTATTAAATGCCACATTCTGACTCGAGATTTATTTGTACGAACAAAATTCGCTGACTAAACAGTCAACGCCAACTTAAGCCAGCACTATCCAGGTTTAAAAAAAATGGGGGACTGTCATCCACTACGTGGCAAAATGTGTTGGACGATGACCTCCTTAAACACAAGCTTTTAATGCTCTCCAAGACAAGGTATCAAATATAGATAGATCTATCACTTGTCCTGTTAATCACAACTAAATTAGCTAAACTAAACGCCCAGGAACCAGGGTACGTTGGGTCTAATCACATCTATTCATAACTAAAGATAAATTATTTAGAAAATACCGCTCCCAACAATCACGATAATAACTTAAATACCCAAATATCCGCAATACTCTACTCATCTTTCTGCGCATTGCTAAAACGTCTCATATAAACAGAGCTGATGCCCAACCGACAATATGAAAAAACATTGCAAACTCTAAATATCTACTTGGGCAGAAACAAATCCCCAAAACCCCCCTCATACTTTATCGACTCTAATGCTCTGAAATTAAAGATCCTGTCGAAATCGCTAACAAATTCAACGACTTTTTTTACAACATAGGCCCATCCTGGCTGACTAAATACCCCCTCTGACTAGCGTTTTCCATCAATGGCGTTCTCTCGATTCCCCTTATTCGATCGCCTACAACTAATGAAGAATTGTTGGATATTAGCTCACAAATTACCTAGATATGCTGTGGCGTGAGTTTTATGCTCAAACATAGTCCCCAAACAGATTTACCAAACATTATTGAGCCTATTATGCATATATTCAATCTTTACATATCCACCGGTATTGTCCCATCTAAATTAAAAGTTGCTAGAGTGATTCCGATCTTTAAAACTGGTGATAACCATTCTTATCAACATTACCGGCCCGGCCAATATCCATCTTCCACGCGTTATCCACATTCTGAAAAATAAATGTTACAGAATCATCGCATTTATTGATAAAGCATAAAATCCTCTCACTCCTGCCAGTTTGGCTTTAGACCTAAACACTCCACCTTCATGGCATTAATAAATTTTGATAAAATTACACTGCCACCTGGAACCAAAAAACCGGCACTGCCGGGATCTTTCTAGATCTCAGCACAGCCTTTCATACTCTTGATCAAAAGTCTCATTAATAAACTAAAAAAATATGGTATACGAGGTATTGCCAATACTTGGATTGAAAATTACCTGGATAACCGTAAACATTGTGATTATAACCAACACCACTCTTCCACTTCTTCGAGATCAGTTGCGCTTACCCTCACGGCTCATCTAGACCCTCTTTTCTTTCTACTTTATATTAATGAACCTCCCTCAGGTGCTCTCCTAATCGTCCATTATTATGTTCGGAGATGGCCTAAATATTTTGTATTCTACAAGAACATAACTCTACTTGAATCCCCTTAAACAAGAATTAACCCATGATTATCTAATTTGTTTAAAAATAATAAACTTTCTCTACACATTAAAAAACTAATTTTATGGTATTTCAGAATAACAAAAAAACATTTACCACCAAATATATTAACCTTATTGCGACCCATAAAACCACTTGAACATAACAACAACTAAATTTTAGGCGTTTTAATGATGATGCTATTTATTGGAAATGCACACCTTTTCACATGTGACTAATAATTTCTAAATACAACGGTATCATCAGAAAAGTTAAACCCTTTCTGCCCCTTGATTCACTGACACTATATAATACGCTCGTCTTCCCTTACATCACTACTCTGTCCATTTCTGGCAATAAAACCAATTCTAATCTTCATTCTATGTGTTAAAATGCCAAAACGATCATACGGTCTTGTACTAATTCACTTTGGTTACCCATCAGACCCTCTTTTCTCCTCCATGAAATACGCCAAAATGGATGACATTTACTCTTCAGAACTCTTCCAGACTGCCCAGTTTATGTTAAATTACCATCATGACCTAACTTCCTCCAAATATCTTATATGATCATTTTTTCTTGACTAGACAAGACGTCCATCCCTATGACACCGATCATCTAGGACTTGTAACTTAGTACAGACAAATTACCAACTTGCTGAAAACACCATTAGAATCCAAGGTGCCCTTTAATGGAATTCGTTGAATGACCGTCTTAAATTTAAACCGTCTCCATCCTTAGCTATTTCTTAAAGCTTTCTCAAAAAACAGCTAATGGATTTTTATTTCTGCAAACTGAATTTAATTGTATTTATGATGTGGTATATACCTTATACGATATTCATTAGATATTAACCATGGTTTTTTTTTTTTTTCTCTCTCTGTATTTTTTTTTTCAATCTATTAATTGTAATTTTGGGCAGCACCTTATTTTCCCCGTGTGCTCGAGTTATCATTGTTATGTTTTATGCTTCAAATTAAGTTTCATACTCTGTTGTTAATGTGTAACTTATGGCAGGGGTGCCACTAATTACACACGCTGCGTTTAAGTGGCATCCACAGCTCTTGCATATTGTATATTATGTCTAATCATTTTGTTTTTATTAAAAGTTTTCCGATTTTATATTTGTTACACTTTTTATATTTACTCTTACTGTGCAAATGGATTGGAAATAAAGAAACTAACCTAACCTTGATAAAAGATGGTGGAAGGTGTGGACATCTAAGGTTCGTTCATACTAACACTCTGCAACGTGCGTGTCGGTAAGTTGCAGTGCTCGAGTTACGGTCTATGTCCAGTATGCTGCATTGCGGTACTTCAACCGAGTTAAATTTATTTTAACATGCAGCTGCAGCAGTTAACGTTGAGTTGGCTGCACAAGTGTGATATTCGCACCACTGCACATTGCAGCGAGGTATGAACACCTAATGTATGTCTAAGGTAAGTTGTCTATACCTGCATAAGCATTGAAAATGTCCTAATTCAGTCCCAGAGGAGTCACGTTTTTATACATATAAAAAATTATTTGTTAGAATGTTAGATTCATTACTGCTTTCCATTGAAAAATGAGCTATTTTGGGGCATAAACTTGCCATAAAAAATATCTGAACGGGCAATTAGTCCTTAGATAATTAATTTCAAGGTATGTCCTTTCTATTAAACAATCGAACATTCCATGAATTAGTCCCAGAGACGAACCGGCAGTTTTTTATATACCTTTAAGAATTATCCTTTGTTCTACATACGAAATCACCTAAAGGCCAAACAAGCATTTAGTTAATCCCTCTCAGAAACAATGGAACTATAACCTTTTCTCTCTATATGGCACCCTCAATATGCACACCTAAAATGGTTATTAAAAATCGGAAGAACACAAAAAGGTTCCTAACAACCATAAGGGTGCTATAACAGATTAAAGGACTCCGTTTTTAGTGTCGTTGAAGAACCCTCAGGTTTTGATGCGAGGACAAGTTTTATAAATCTTTCCGCACTTTTTCTCCGCAGTGTGCAGTTCCAGTTGTAAATTCTTATGAAAGGTTGGCAAAAGCATTGAAATCAACAATATAAAAAAATCACATTATTGTTGACAAAGATTGGGTGCTGTCGCATTCCGTAAACAGTCTAAGATCTAAAACCTTTGTCGGGCAATGTTCTTGAAAGCGTAGAGGATGACAAGTTTGGGCAGTTGTATTATAATTCTTCAGCTGCACTTGTGTTTTGAGTATTTATTTTCTGTCAAATTAGGGATTTGAGCGCACTTCTACGATCTAGGAGAAGCAGTTTTAGAAAACGGTAATTCCGCATTTTCCCGCGCACCAATGAATTGAATAAAATTTCTTCACCATTGCGGCTGAAAGTTGCCGACGTTCGCTAATTACTACCCAAAATGTCCGCCCACCTTTACTCCTACCCGCCCTCTTAAATTTCACATCATATCAAATAGGTTAAAAAAAGTAAATATACCGCAAGCGTTTGAATCAAAGCGTGCTACTCCCACAACATGAAAGTTGTGATAAAGAAAAAAACGCGGCGATAAAAAAACATATATCGAGCGGCGAATCTAACTTTCTATGTGGTCTATGCACGTAATTTTTTCACACATATATCTTACTGTTTGAGTAAATATGGAATTTTAAAGACGGATTGGTCAAGCTTCGTTTTTAAAGCAACTACTCCACCCCCCATCTATTGAATGGGACTTCAGCATCCATGATGTAAGGAAACAAAAACAGCAATGGTACATCTTCCGGAATGTTTTCACAAAATATTTCAAGAAAATTACATTACAACTATTGATTTTTAAATGTGTTTATTTCTGCTCACTTTGTCATTTCATACATGTAATATTTGTAGCATGAAAAAAGGAAAAAACATGCGATTCGCCATAACGCGAAGCGGGTCGCCGCGCTCTAATTTTTGAATCGTAAATTCTTCGGAGAAAAGCCCATAAACGGGAAAAATGGCGAAGCCGATTTGTTGTTGGAGTTTTCTTTCGCTCTAAATTCATGGAAGTTTGGTGGTCCCTTTGTGCACGGCTTGTCGTTGCAAGTATCTGTAAAGAAATGGTCGAGAACGAATCACTCCCATTTCTCAACAGTGTCTCTCCTCTCTCTTTCTGCTGTAAATGTAACTTCAAAAAATTACGTGCGTCGGGGGAGGGGTGCCAGCACCCCGGCACCCCCCCGGATCCGCGCCTGTTTCTTTACTAGGGTTTAAAAGCATAAGAACTTGTTTAACAGCTTCGATGAGAGTGTGCGTTTTACCCGTTCCAAACGGGCCATACAGTAGCAGCAATGGTGTGTGTCAAGGCCTCCTCCGTTATGATACTAGCGTCTAGCGGCATCTGCCATCCTATTCACCGCATCTGGCACCTGACGCCATCACCACTATCAACTATTTGTCGGACAGCCTGTGAATTTTACTCAATCAACATAGTCACCTTTTCCGAGGTGTATGTGTGGTTCTCCTAAATCAAGGGAATCATTTTAGACTTCTATATATCTTTGAATAATGTGGTAAACCTTTCGATCACTACTTACGTCTAAGAAAAATCTAAGTATGTTCAAAGATAATTAATGTTCCCAGTATTATAACACTTTTAGTATACTTATTACAAGTACACAACTCAACACTTGAGCAGAACTTCAACTGACCTCAACAACGCTACAATTTAAAGTAAAAAAGTTTAACATTTGCATATCAAGAATCACTTGCCATTAACTTACGTGAGCAGCTGGGTTACTACTTTATTTGGTGGGGAATAAAAGTCCATTTGGTTTTGCCACTCGATATCTTCAACACAGCCTTATGGCACAACTCGAAGTGTCGCCTCAAACTGGACCTGAATTTCGACTTTACGATTCAAATTTTGTAACCCCTGTGAAACCTTTCTGCGCAAACTTTACTTAGCTTTAAAGTAAGTGCCTTCTTGTCAACCATCTTTTATATGCTATAATAATTTGCCAGTACAATATTTTGGCTTCGTAGGCTACTTCAGATCACTATCAAATTTGAGCAGAAGAGATGCGAACCTACTGGTAAATGACTGCATTTGCTTCAGATCATCCAACAGGGCTATCATAAGAGCTCAACGACGCCCCATTTTTTGTCCGCCTGGTATTCAATTGAGTCGATCTTCAGAATTTTTTAATCTATATCTGAAAAGAAAAATCTGATCAATCTAATTTTATACAATTATTTACGTTATTTTTTTATTTATTCACGTATAGATATATCCGAGTCCCCGGAATAAACCGCCCTCAGGACTTGGGATTACCACAGTCAGGTTTTACCACCCTAGCCTACTGACTGAGATATGGCTCTCTGACACGGACCGGCCTCGAAGGGGACACTTATATTTTAGGGGTGGCATTTGGCCAATCCAAGGACCACGAAGAAACGAAACTAAACCGTTTTTTCTTTAATATTCTTATACAATTAAATCCAATTTAAATTTTAGAACCAGATCAATCTGGCAGAGTACCCTAATGGGGGTGGTGGGGGGTGTTTAAACGGGGGTTTTCAAGCACCAAAGGCGATATTCTAACCAGTGGGGTCTCACTCTCCCTTGAAAGGCAAATCGACTTAGAGCAATAAAGGTATGATTTTTGGAATCGGTACACTCTTTACGGACGAATTGAAACCGGCACCACCATTATTTTTGCGTGGAAGCCTCGGCCCTCACGCCCTCGTTCTTCCATTAAATAATGGTATCGCCTTTGAAGCCCCTCGTCGGCCTCCGCCCTCGTTCTTCCACTTAAAACTAATGGTATCGCCTGGGTTTCAATTCGTCGTCAAAAGAGTACTGGTTCCCAAATCACAACTTATTCTCATTCTAAACAGCTTTATTATCCTTTAAGGTCACCCTTTTACCCGATTTCGCGGGACTTTACAGCTTAAATAACAGAAAGGACTGCCACCACCCAGTGACACAAATCGAACAACCAGTTGAATGCACATCATACGCACGCGACGCACGTTGGCAGCGGCGCGCGAACGCGGTTATGACGCTAGCGCTTCACCTAAAATACGTCAATACCAGCGCGTACAAGCTGGTTTCAATTGTTGAATTGAACTCGGGCATCAGCCATGAAATTGCTTACCGGTTTCAAGCTGTTTAAGATATACAATAATAGCATTTCCTTTCACTTCAGAGATCCGTTTAATACAGATATATTTAACCAGCTACTAAACCGAGGCGCTTGAGACAGGGGTCATAGCACGATTTAGATCACTGCGTCCTAAATTTTAGTCATTTTTCCCGAATGTAAAGCAGTCGATATGTGTTTTATATACCAAATAACGATTTTTTGTCATCGATTGTTAAAAAGGCTTGCTTTCGTCCCGAATCAGCAATGTGCACACTAGCCAGATCCTGATCACAGCATACTTTGTTTTGAGTTTTTTGCCGTCTGTTGAATCAATTATTTCTGCAACCGATGCATCGCCCTAAAGAAGTTGAAAGCGAACTCTGCTGCCCTATCAGGGACATTTTTTTTGGTCAAATTTTTGTTTGCACTCACCACTGCAATAACTTCAAGCGGTCGTCTGCGCTGGGTCAAAAGGCACAACCTGACATCATCTCTTACACTTGACTATTTATCTACACTCCGTACTCTCGTAAATTGCTTAGCGTATTTTTTGTTTGAATTGCCGTAGAGATGGGGCGTGCCTATATTAAACCTATGCCCTGAGAAAGGGGCGCACAACAGCAAATCATTTGACGTTTGGTGAGCGAAATGATTGTTGAAGATTTCCGAACGGCAGCGTAATAATATTGGCAACAGCGCTGTGATCATTGATGCAATGGCTGCTTTTAAAAGCCAATATATTATTTTAGATTATTATTATAATGGTAAGTAGCTCCTGTGTGAGATATTTTGTTGCTGTCCTTCTCCTTTCGGGACCGGTTCCTAGTGAGGGTGTTCTATTATAATAGAAGTGAAAACGTATAGCTTGATCAATCGCTGAGATTATCACAAATTTTGAATCGATCCTGTTGTAGAAATTTGGCCCACGACCTCCGCACATCGATTTTCTACTCTCCGTTTGCGCTTGAATTTTGCCGCATGCTCTAAAAATAAGGAATCCGATGACGTCAATCGCTGCATCTACTAGGAATTTTTTCATCAGATTTTTGGACTCACTTTTGGATGAATAGATCACGTAAGTTTTGTTTTTTCTTTATCAAATCTGGCATTTTATGGTCACTATTGCATTCTCTAGCATTCTCTACCTATTCACATGTATTTTACATACAGAGTAATTACCCTTCCTGTACGGCAGAGATGTTTCTATTAATTTGCCCTTATTTGTGGCTTTGCCTTGGAGTCTCGTCCATTATATGGTGGCTGCAAGTGTAAAACGGAATTACTGTCCAAATCCATCACAGCTCGCTGGCCATTCTCGCCCGTAAGTGAAGAATGGTCGCCGTCCAGTGTCCGTCAAATTGATGATTGGGCTAACGTGAGCGGGCATCCAGACATCATTCCCGGCCACGTTTCCTCCCAATCTTTAACCTCCCCCACTGCAAGGACAAAATGCTCCCTCGTGGGGGTGTAACTCACCCTTAAACGTGTATCCTGTCCACGTACGCTGTGGTTCAGCTTGCAGGGGCGGTCGCCATATTGAAAAAAAAACCACTTGTAAATCGTTGCTTTCTACGCATGTGCGAAGAATGCGCTGACCTGGTACGACCTTCTTTTCTTCGACCAGGGAATGCGAGAGCAATTGTTCATGTTTTATATTAAGTGCAAATCGTGTGCTCGGAACTCCCCAACTGGTCGAAAGCGGCCTATGAGGCGTACATGTTGGGCTAAATAGTGATGCGCTGTTCATAGGACTTATCATTAAAATCTAACTAAGTTATTAAAAATGCAATTCTTTGAACATTTCAGTTGTGATCTACCGGAATGGAAAACAAAAAATATAAAAGAAAGCGCGAAGAGATATTTTACGTGTTTTTTTTCTTGGATGTTTATTTAGTGGTGTGCGCCCGAAATATTTTTTGGTCAAACACTTAAGGTTCTAATTATCAATGTTTTCTTTCTTTTCTTTTATTTTACCGTCTTCCCGTTACGTAAGTAAACTTTTTTATTGCAACCCCCCTACAGGTCATTGAACAGTTTCAATAGCTAATACTGATTCGCAGATCGAGAATTCGTTGGTCGCTAGATATGGTCTTGAAGAAGGGTCAAATATACTTACCTTTGAAATCAAGGTCCATACGCCGATGTTTCTCTAACCACAGCTTTTGTGCATATCTCTTTGTAATTATCCCTGCTAAGTTTCTCTTGTACAATACCAGAGCGTCATCGATGTTGAAGGGACTATTCTGTCTGTGGTATTTGGAACTTCTAGGGTGTTGTGAGTTTCGTTCATGATCAAACCTATCAGGTAGCATTGTTGTCATCCTAACCTCTGCAGTCTCTCTTGTAGGGGGCTTTGCTAAGCTTCCCCTGTACTTTTACGTGTTGATCTCCACGTGTAGGCCTACATAGTGTACGAGAAAAGGCTCTGAATCGAAATCAAACACAACTCCTTGCTCAAAGTGCCCATGAAAACCAGCATTCAAACGAAAGTGGACCTGGATGCATAGTTTCTCGCCTTCCTTTATTTGCAACCCAGAGAGTGCCTGCAATTTCCCTTTGACAAGGGTCGATTTTGCTGTCGAGTAAAAGTTCCTACAACTTTTTGTAGAAAGCAAACCAATCCTTTACCAAGGGTTTTCTGAAAGTTACTATAAAAGAGTGGAAAGGGTAGTTCAACAGAAACCTGTAGAACAGTTCCTGGAAATAGTCCTATGAAGAAGCTGGAGACTACCTTCGATACTTCTGTAGCTCGCAACCTACTACCCACCACTGGGTACGATATTGATATGGAAATGGATCGATTAAGGTGCAACGGAGATTTTGACAGCAACCCCAATAGTTGTCAAAATAGATAATACCATAATAGAATTGACACTGATAATTTCTTTCCTTGCCTTGGGCTATCAAAATTTCATAAAAGAGAGAAAAAGGTGATTAGATTTTGCTTAATTTTCATATAAAACATAGCTGCATTGCACATTTGATCCTATATACGAAATTAGAAATATCACAATTTTGTACCAAGAAAATGTCTCAGCTTAATCCTTTCAGAAGGGGTATTTTTTATGAAGCGTTACTCAGAAAAATCATAATTCATTTTTTAGGGACACCTAATCTATGTGAAATCTCTCGTTGCCACCTTTATGACCCAAGTATTGGTCCGAGCTTGAGTTGCAAAAATATGGGGCGATACGTAGTCGAGCCCAATTTAAAAAAAATAAAATCATCCAATTTTATCATATCATGTTTTATATCCTATATTTTTCACACCCTTGACTCCTCACCAAGGGGGGGGGGGGGGATAATGCTAACATTGTGTTAATTCTTCACCAAGGTACCCTCATGGTTCACTTAGAGGTTTTTCATCTTTAGGTTCTACTTCGTAATTGGCTCAAGTTTTTAATCTGGAGCACAGTATTAGAATTGATGAATCGATTAATCCGCTGCCTTTCACCCATGTGTCTATGTTTCCTTCTACCCGCCAAATCGGGACCTCTTCCCTTTAGGCCAGCAGTCCAAAATAGAATGAATGCTGCCTTAACCACACTAATTGCACACAAAATCATTCCAACAGAATGTCCTTGAGAATACACTTTAAAAACACATATTAAATAATTCTACTAAAATCAAAGAGTGGAACATATTTTTAAGGGGGTCAGGTTTATACGGGGTCAAAAATAGGAAAACGTCTCAAAACGCGTCGAAAGTATGCCAACGTGTTCGTCTACATTTCAGCGATTAAAAAAGGTATAGGTTGTCATATCTGCAGGGTTTGTAGTTTCATAGTTTTTGAGTCAAAAGGTTCACGGTCACAATGGGGGTAAATTTTCAGATATCCCGTTCGTTATAAAAATGGGGTCATTGTTCGTCAATGGTACAGACCCTAAAAGTATACTGTTGCACCATCTAGAATATTCGTTGCATAATTGGAAGCAAAATGTGACTGGGGCTCGGGTCGATGGGAGGTCACGAGTCATAGCTCATTGGTAATTCTTATATTTATAGAAAGTTCCAACAAGATCTATTTACATTTACTTATCTAGTGGGACAAATTAACAGTTACATCCATTCCGATCAAAATCGGAACCATTCTATGAATTTTACCCCAGGATGACTGAACTGGTTTATGAGCCTATTGTACTAAAACTATAACCGCGTAGATAAGAGGTGCAAACATACCCCTTTTTTTAAACCTCTTAGGAGTATCCCAATAAATCTGGTACAACATCATTTAAATCAATTCGAACAATTCTATTTTTTTTCCCCCTGTACAAACGTTGCCCCCTTATTTCTAAATTTCCAACTAGGTTGATTTTGGTAGACTTTAATATATTATTTGGGGACTATTTCAGAGTATCTTAACACCAAATTGTTTTCTGTTGCAATTGTGTGGGGGTCCAACCATCAATTTGGACTACGTATATCTCTTTTGGAAGTACTTGATGATCAAATTATCACAGTGTTTGATATGTATTTTTGCTGCGATCCCACGCATTGAGAAGCATTCGCTCATACATCGCGCGTTATAAAGAACTTATGATTTCTTTATTTAAAAAGAAAACATCATCGTCACAAGTACCGAAGTCAAAATTTATTTTGTGGTTATGAGAGTCGAATATATCATGCATAATAACCGGCTAATAATAATAGTACAATCGTATATAGACACCTGGCCACCAAAGTATCTCGGGCATTTTTTTCGATCAGTATTGTGCCAAAGTCAGACCATTTTTGAAAGTTTTTCGAAAATACATTTTGTTTCTGAGGCATCGTTGCTCTTTCATTTAACACCCTCGCTTGCAAAAAAGCGGGCAAAACTCGGCTGAGATAGACGCCCGAAAGACGCAACCCCCAAACACCAAAAGTTGCAGTTTTTGCTTTTTCAATGGTCACGTGTGGTAACAAACGCATAATACGTGTGTAGTGATTTTACACAAAAGACGTGTTCCGACTGAATGAGCGAGTAAGTTAACTTGCAATATTGATTGTGGTAAACCCTGTTTATTGTCCAGTACAACTGCAATCCTTGAAATCAAAAATGCAACTTTTTTGGTTTGGGGTTTTGCGGCCTTTCGGGCGTTCTATCTCAGTGTGACTGGGACATGAAACACGTGTACGCACAATCAATATTGCAAGTAGGCTTTCCTCTCTCTCGCTCAGTCGAAACCTCTTTGTGTAAAATCAATCACACGTATTATTGCGTTGTACCACACTTGGCCCATTGAAAAATCCACACTGCAACTTTGGTTTGGGGTTTGCGTCATTCGGGCGCTCTATCTCAGCCCTTTTTGCACGCTTTTTTATTACAAGCGGGGTCAATGAAGAGCAAGACCTAAGCAAAAAAATAATTTTAAGGGTCATCATAATAACCAACCCTTTACCACCACAATGATATAACATTATTATCGACCATAACCACTGAAAGAGTAACCAACTCAAATTTTTAGGCGTTTTAATTGTGATGATATGTTCTTGGAAATCACCCACTTCACATGTTACTAAAATAATTTCTAAATACAACGGTTCATCAGAAAAGTTCAACCCTTTCTGCCCCTTGATTCATGACCACCTTAGATAATACGCTCGTCTTCCTTACATCACTACTGTGCCATTCTCTGGCAGATAAAAACAATTCTATTCTTGATTCCATTTTGTAATAGCAAAAAAGTCATACGGTGCTTTGTACTAAGTATCATTTGGTTAGCCCAACAGACCCCTCTTTTCTCCTCGCATGAATACGCTCACAACTTGATGACATTTACGTCTTCCATACCTGCCCATTTTATGTATACATACCATCATGACCTACTTCCTCCAAATTCTTAGATGATCATTTTTCTTGACCAGACAGATGTTCATCCCTATGACACCCGATCATCTAAAGACTTGTACGTTAGACAGACCATACCAGACTCTGCTTTGAAAACCCATTAGGATCCACGGTGCCCCTTTATGGAATTCGTTGAGACCGTCCTTAAACAGCTCCTCCTTAGTATTTTTAAGCTATCTCAAAACACTATTGATTTTTTTATTCTGCAACTGACTAATTGTCTTATGATTTGGGTATATACCTTATACGTATTCATTATATATTAACCATGGTTTTTTTTTTTTCTACTCGTGTATGTTTTGTTTTTCATCTATTAATTGTAATTTTTGGTTCATCATCCTTAGTTTTCCCCTGTGCTCGTAATTTATCATTGAATTTTATGCCGTCCAAATTAAGTTTCATACCATTGTTTTCATATTTTAATTATGCATGGGTGCCACTACTTACACGCCCTGCCGTTTTAAGTGGCCTCCACATCTCTTGCATATTGTATTTATTTCTAATCTTTTTTTGTTTTATTAAATATGTTCATATTTTCTATTTGTTACACTTTTTTATATTTACTGTACATTGCAATGAAAAATGGAAATAAAATAACTAACCTAAACCTTGAATAAAAGATGTGAGGTGTTACATCTAAGGTTTCGTTCATACACACTTCACGTGCGTTTCGGTAAGTTGCAGTGCTCGAAGTACGGTCTATGTCAAGTAACTTCATTGCGGTACTTCAACCGAGTTAAATTTATTTTAACTGCAGCTGCAGCAGGTTACGTTGATTGCTGGCAGCAAGTGTATCGATATATCGGCACTCCACTGCACAAGTGGCAGCGAGGTATGAACGAACCTTCCGGTAGGTCTAAGTACGGTATGTACATGACACTGGATTAAATTGAAAATGTCCTAATTCAGTCCCAGAGAGTCACTTTTATAACATATAAAATTATTTGCTAGAATTGTTAGATGTAAATACTTCTCTTCCATTGAAAAATGCATATGTTTGGGCATAAACTTGCCAACAAAGATCTGACTGGCAAATAGATTCCTTAGAGGCAAATTATTTCAAGGTATGTCCTTTCTATTAAACATCGAAAATGTCCAGATTAGTCCCGAGAGACGCAGTTATATATTCTTTACAAGAATTATCTTTTTTCTACAATACTGAAAATACACCTAAATCCAAATCAGCATTTAAATTTTAATTACAAAACATATAATTAAAAAAAAATTTAACTTAGAACCTTTTCTCTCTATATGTAACCCTCAAGAATGCAACTCTAAAAATGGCTATTAAAAATCTGAGAACACAAAAAGGTTCCGAACCAACCAAACGGTGCTATACCAGGATTTAAAGGACCGTTTTTAGTTCGTTGAAGAACCCTACTAGTTTTATGCAGAGGACAAGATTATAACATCTTTCGCACTTTTTCTCCGCGAGTGTGCCGTCAGTTTGTAAATTCTTATGACAAGGTTTGGCAAAGCATATTGAAAATCAACAAATCCAAAGTAAACACAATGTAAACATCAGGAATATGTTTTTCAGGAGCCGATTAAGACACTGGGTCTAAGGTGTCCCTCTCTAGGTATTACAGGTAGCTTGTTTTCAACGGCCTAGAACCACTTACGTTAAATGATCTCTCGAGCTGTCGCCAAATCTATGCGTGGTTACGAGAATAACAAGCCGGTAACCTCAGAAAGAAACCGTAGCTTCGCGAGTACAATCAAAATTACTATCCAACCTATTATATACAATTTTAGACCATCAGTTAGTATGATGGAGCCTGTCCGAAGATACTTATACACATAACGAAGGATTTTTGTAGCTGGATACGTTCCTAACAGCAACCAATGAAGATGATCAAGTTTGACGAACTCTGGTCACGGCCGCATGCGAACTCCAAGCGTGTATCTTTTATGTTGCGAGCGCTGGAGCCATGTTTGAGATCTCTTGCATTAGGCCATGTAGTACTGAGTTGGCATAGTCAATCGGGACAAGACCAAAGATCGGGACAGCATGGTTGCAAGCACAAAAGTGATAAACCTACTCATGTAGAATCAAACATACCTCTAGGTCCTTTAACAACACCCTGCAGGGGCGCGCCAGGGTAAAATCATAGGAGGGGCGCAACCTTTGGCTAAAAACCCTTATTTTTGCGCAAACCCTCTGTTTTTCCTAACTTTTGAAAATCTCGGGGGGGGGGGGGCGACGCCGCCCCCCTGCCACCCCCCTTGCGCCGCCCCTGCACACACGTATGCATGAACAAAGTTACCACGACAGATCTAACTGTATTGGATGCAGATTTTTACAAACACAGGGCGTGGCCAGACAATAAATTCTGCCTTTTCTTGATTTCATCTCTGCAGCATGTTATTTGACATCCAGGTGATTATGTCAGCTTATACAGCTTGAGAGTTTTTGAAGAGCATGCACGTGGAATCTTAGATTAAAATCACAGAAAACTGATATCAGCAACACCAGCATACGAGTGACAGTTAACATCATTATTCTTAATAATGTCCCACCGCTGGATGAGTATATATTATGAACCTGTCGGGCCTACAAGGGAACCCTGAGGAACAGATTAGTTGAAATTTGCTGCTTGTGTACATTTCAGTTTAAACATCACTCGGGTAATTTTCTCATGAGATATGGATCTAAACCTAGCAAGAGTAGTTGTCTGTGATACCAAACTGTTTCATCAAGCTTTTAATTTAATCAAATAAATCATGGTCAATGTATCAAGAAAGCACGCAAATCAAGCACTACGACAACCAGCCATCCAGTCTTGAAGGATGACGGAAAACTGTATTGGCGTATTTAGTAAGTTCATAACCTGAATCGAAGTTTTCACGGAAAAATTCAAGACCTTCTGACGACACCGTCGTTGCACATCTTCTCCTTGATTTCTTCTACGTTTACTTCAACATCAGGTATATATTCTGTAAGCTAAAGAAATAGGCATGCATTCTTTAAAGAGAAAATCCCTTTTGCACAATTGCAATACATTTGGATGGTTTGCATAAAAAATGTCAAAAGGGTTTTGCGTTTAGAACTGGCTACCTTTTTTGGGGAACGTACATACGAGTGTGAATGATTTGGTGAGCTATTGCTGAGCACAGTTTGAAGCGTGACCTAATTAACGCGGGATATGAACTGAATTGAAGCAGTAATACTACAAGAAAATATAAGGATGATGGGTAGAGCTATCCTGAATTGAGATTCACTTTCAGATCACAATATCGTCACATGAAAGAGTAATATCTCTTTGTTTATGAACAGCAAAATTAGCAGCTCAACAAAAAGCGGACAAGATAGCTCAATCAGGTAAGGCGCTCGACTCCAGTGTTTTGCTCACCCATCCGTATAGGCGTGCGTTCGAGCCTGTAAGATTCACTATCTTGTAATTTTCCCTGACAAGAAATTAAACCGCTATGGGTTGTCCCATTTACCCATGCGATAATTTGGGAAGCTGGTCCCGGCTGCGATGGTTATCTCGATGTAATGTTTGCTGATAAGGGAAAGCCTGATCCCGATCGCTGCATCCCTTGAAATGATGCTAAATGGTTTATGGTATGGTTGGGCCACCGTGATCAGCGGCCATTTGTGTGAAAGCGTTAGAGGCCAATAACAATAAGGCGTAATATAAATCTCTGTTATTATTATTATCCATTATAAAAGAAATACTTATTTCGGGTAGAGGCAAGTACATGTACGTTTCGGAGGACCTATTGATTCAATTCAATTGTAGGCGTCTAAACTCGATGCTATACTTGCGTTTGTGACTAAGTCTTTTTTTTCTCTCTCGGAGCATGTTTCTTAATAACCACCTTGAATATCAAGAAAGGCAGTTTCAGACAACGTTTCTTTATTTTATATTCTACCGTATCATTGTTTGAAGTCGAAAATCCTTGTTGGAATTAAAATCATATCCATTAAAGGAACGCGATTTCTTCATCTGCCTTTTTTCATCTTGTCCTGCGGTATTTAATTTCTTTGTTTCCATTCTTGAAGTTTCCTCCGGACTAATGGGACATCACTGACACTGCGTGTTGCTTGTTTCCGAATGTTTTGAAATGTTTGGAAAAATTGCAGATTCCAGTTTTTTCCTGTCAAAACATAATATGGCAAATCGTGTTTCTTTGTAAGAAATAATTTTAAAGATTAATTTTCACCCAACCAGAGGTCAATTATTTAGACCATGGAACACATATACCTGATAGGATGTTAGCATTTTTACACAAAAAAGGAAGCCTCCATGACCGGACAGGCTTTAACTTTGAATTACAAGCGTTGAAAGACACAAAACAATAGACAACATTTTCATAACTTTATGTAAGCGTGGCAACCAAGTCTAACAATTGACCCCTTCCCTTCCCACAAAACACCAATCAATGTTTGGGGTCTTAAAAGAGCATGACAAAATGACGTTCATGCCGCTTTTAAATATTGATCAGGGGAGAGTGATCATTTATACTAAGTACATAAGCAAATTATTGAACCGACAAGGATTTCTAGTAAGGCCACTTTTAGTCCATAAGCTGGCATCATCAGATTTTCCGTTCGTGGCACCCAATTAGTGATAATTTTCCCATATATGACCTGAAAGGGGATGTCCCCCTGTCTAGGATTAGGTGTGTTTCCACCCAGAAAAGCGCACGTTAGCGTACCCTGCCCATTTCAAAATGGCCGCCATTGTTTTAGTAAAACCGCCATTATACTTTGGTGGCATGCTGTCCCTATTTTTTTGTGGTTCCTTGGGTGACTTTTCTTCTCTTCTGTTAGACAGATAGAAAATTTTGTCCACGACTACACAATACCAAGTTTTAAAAGCATGAAGGGGGCTTAAACATCTAGGCGTCAGATGGCCGCCGCAAGGAGGCATATTGCTAAATGAAATTAAAATTGGCATTATTGTTGAAAAAGAATCTGGGTGATATTTTGGGAGCTTCCAACAAGATTTTGGTATTATTTTTTTACGCCACCAATCTTGTTTTTAAAGATGGCGGTGATTATATTCACTCTAGGGTACGTACATCAGGAAGAAAGAGGAAAAGCCAGGCCAACTCATCTTTGCAACGTTTAAAACAACAATTTACAAAAAGGCCCCTAAATATTTTCAAGATGAAAAAATATTAAAGGGGTATGACTTGTCCTCGAGAGTGCCCGTGTAGATAGTGGTTCCATTGGGCCAGAGTATACGTAGTGGAAACGGACCTCTATAATAGTCATAGGAAGGACAAAAACCCAGAGGCAGACCGGGTTCAATCAATCATAATATATGGGTGTCGTGTCTGTATTTAAGGACTACTCAGTGCGCATGGGTGTTTCCCCGTAAAAATAAAAAATATGATATGAAGAAGTGAAAAAATTCTCTATAGTAGGAAGGAAAATGAATATGGTGGGCCCTAAGTTTCTTTCGAGAACATCAAGTACTATCTTTGGTTCTGACTTTTACCACAGGCTCCTTCTCGCTTTCAAATGCCTAGGTAGATCGCTTTCTTCCAAGCGTCAAATAGTGTTGAGTGGTCTGCAATAATCCAGAAGTACGAGAGAAAATGCGGGGAAAGGAAAAACTTATCAATAGTTTGCGTTATGGTTCTTATTATGTCGAAAAAGCGGTTGCAGGGGTGTTTTCTTCTTGATTTATGTCCACGGGAGGCGGGTATAACGCCGCCCCCGCCATCATGTGT
>JAMKCH010045368.1:0-22803 GCA_023653785.1 Ophioderma brevispina | reverse complement strand
GAAAAACCTTTGATAGCAAATTAGTTCTAGGTTACACCAAAAATTCATTATCTTTCCTGGCCTATTAGTAACAAGTAATATTTTGAATAGGAGGGTGTGACTGGATGATGTAGGCAACCTCATTTAATGGACCAGGCTAAAGGTTATTAATGAGGGCTTCATCCCAAAATCAAAAACACTACAAGTATTCATTAATTTCACCTTTGCGCCTATTTTCATATAAATCGTTCAGTTACTAACTGTTCCAGGCGGTTGTCGGCGGCTAAACCCCATTGAGTTTCTAAAGAAATCCGATTAGGAGGGTAGCTGGTTACCCTGCTAGAATAAAAAAATGTACCTGCAAGAGCGCCGGCTCTAGAGAGCTAATAACCCAGGAGCTAGCACAGATTTGTAAACACAGTCAAGTACAAAAGGTTTGAGTGATTAATATGTTGACAGACTCACAGGGACCCCTGAACCGTGATTCTTACGTGCAGCGAGTGGTGCCTTAAGGAGGGGGGCCAAAACAAAGTTTGTACAGGGGTCAAATTTGATAAAGGGATCCAAGCATGTTGAAAGGCACACCATGTTACGTGTCTAACCAGAAGGATTTCAGACAAACGTATAGTTTCTAATATGTACAGCCTAAAGTTTCAGAGTTAAGGATAAAAACAGCAAAAATTCAATAATAAGGTCAATTTCAGTGTACAGGGGTCCAAATTTTAAAATTGCTCCGATTTGGATAAAAAAAAGGGTGCAAATTATTGGTGGAGACTATGGATAATTAGGATTTTTGAGTGTATCAAATGCTTGATTAAGAAAATAGGGGGTAGCAGATCAACCCATTGAATGCAATGGACGTTGAACCTTCTGTGCCCCCTAAATCGGAAACTAAGCATTTAAGACAGTCAAAACTATTCATTATTTAATCCTATGAACTCACCAATAAATTTGCACCATTTTATCCAAATCGTGTAACTTTAAAATTTGACCAACTGTACAACTGAATTGACCCTTATTATGATTTTTGTGTTTTTAGCCTATAAATCTGAAAAACTTTAGGCTGTACATAGTACAAACTTATACATTTTCTGAATCCCTGTGGTTAGACAAATAAAACATGGTGGGCTTTTCAACATGTTGGATCAATTTAAAAATTTGACCCCTGTAACCAACTTTGTTTTGGCCCCCTCTCCGTAAGGCACCACTTGCGGCACTTAAGAATCACGTTTCAGGGGGTTCCGGTCAGTCTGTCAACAGAATTAATCACTCAAAACCTTTTGTTACTTGAGATGTGCTTACAAATGTGGGCTAGCTCCAGGGCTATTAACGGTAGGTCATCCCACGTATGGCACGATAAACGTATCAAAATCATGGGAGTTTCCCGGCGCATGTCGAGTTCACGCGCTGGGTATCGAGTTTACTCGCCATATGTCGAGTGTTGCAGCGTTATATGTCGAGTTTACAGCGCTATAGGTCCAGTTTCCCCTCTATACATCGAGTTTTGCTCTCTATATGGGTGAGTTTGACATAAATATGTCCATTCAAAATCTCGACATGAATTTTTCATTTCAAACATGAGGAAAACTCGGCCATGAGGGGGGGGGGGGGGGGGGGGGGGCATTTTTTTGGTGTATGTGTAAAAAAAAATCATGAAGTAAATTTGCTAGGTTTGTAGAAAAAATATGTTGAGAAAAAAATCTGTCACAATTTTAAAGTAAAAAGAAAAAAATCATGTCGAGTTTGCTCATGTTGAGAAAAAAATAATGTTGAGAAAAAAATCATGCCCAGTTTGCACATGTGAAAAAAATCATGTCCAGTTTTTTTAAAACGCGGCAGGATTTTATTCTGGACATGATTTATTCTGGAATGTTTATGAAATCGCAACTAGAGTTCAACTGGATAGGCAGCGCTGGAAACTCGACAGATAGCGGGTAACTCGAGATACAGCGCATAAAACTCGCCATGATTTGATACGTTGGAGGTTGGCCATAATTCCAGCATTGTAACAGCTGCCTTGCATGTTTGGGTGGGGAAGCTCAAAGGCTAGGTACACAGACGACAACGGTGGATTGGCGTCAGTGGGGCATCGGTCAATTATATTATATCTTGTCCAATAAATCCTATGGTGGCACTCTAAATGGCACCAGCCAGACGAAGGTGGGTGGGCGGCAACTGTCTACCAAAAAAGGGAAGGCGCAGAATCACCCTGTGCCGCGCAGCGTCCGCTTGTTCATGACGGTGTGAAGCCCAATGAGCGGCTCGGGGTGAGGGTAGGGAGTTCGAATGTAGGGAATCTGAGGGGGAAAGGAGCGGAGATATGTGAGGAGCTGAGAAAGAAGAGGCTGGACGTGTGTTGTGTACAGGGGGTGAGGTGGAGAGGGGAAGGGGCTAGGATGATGGGTGTAGAGGGAAGAAGGTGCAATTTGGTTTTATGCCGGGGAAGGGAACGAGGAAAGTGATGGAGTGGGCGATGAGTAAGAGAGGTATACCAGAGGCAAAGGTTAGAGGGGGTGATGAGTTTGTATGAAGGAACAAAGACAAACGTTAGAGTGCATGGGGTCTGATTTGTCCGAGGAGTTTGAGGTGAAGGTGGGTGTGCATCAAGCTTCTGTACTGTCGCCGTTGATATTTGCAATTGTGATTGATGTGGAGAGTGCAAAAGGTTTGATGAGCGAGATGTTGTATACTGATGACGTGGTTTTAATGTGCGAGAAAATGGAGGAACTGAGGGAGAAGTTTTGAAGTTTGGGAAATGGAAGAAGGCATTTGAGAGTAAGGGTCTGAAGGCAAACCATGGGAAGACAAAAGTGATGGTGAGCGGGGTGGAGGGGAGGAGTTAGTGAGTAAGGTAGACCCATGCGGCATTTGTGAGAAGAGGGTAAAAGCAAATTCAGTGTGGTGTGAGAAATGTGGGAAATGGATCCATGGGAGATGCAAAAAGATGAAGAAAATAACCCCAAGTTTTGCAAGAGTGTGTGTGGAAGATGCGAGAAAAGAGCTAGAGGGATAGTGGCAGAGGTGGAAAAGTTGTATGAGGAGGTGGAATCGGTGAAGGAGTTCACGTACCTGGGGACAGGCTAGAGTAAGGTATGGGTGGGTGAAGTTTAGGGAATGTGGAGAATTGTTACACAGGAAAAGATTCCCTTTGAAGATTAAAGGAATGGTGTATAAGAGTTGTGTGAGATCGGTGATGCTGTATGAGAGTGAGACATTGTGTCTGAGCGAAAATGAGATGGGGATTTTCCCCGGGATTTTCAGAAGGACAGAGAGAGAGCAATGATGAGAGCGATGTGTGTTGTGAAGTTGATGGATAGGAAGAAGACTGATAACTGAGAAAAGTAAAGCTTTTATATAATACATTAGCCTTCACCTGTAATCATTTCAGGTGAGGGCTACCTTATATAAAAGCTTTACAACCATGTAAAAATATCAAGTTTGAAAAATCATGAGAGCGCGCTATTATTCAAATGTGCCAGTGCTTCTTTAAGGGACACCATGTCTTCGAGAAATGTAAACATTTTTAACATACCCAAAAACAGAAATAGCGCCCTTATGGGAAAACAGAACGATTTTATAATAAAATTACTCCGGAGTCATTAATTAAGCACACTGTTAAAAAATTCCGTAAATTAAGAAAACAGATTTTCCGTAAATTTACGGAAAATCTGTTTTAGAAAACAATAAGAATAAAACCCAAAAAACATTAAAAAATTTTAATTTACGGAAATATTTCAAAAATTTCTGGCAGCAATATTTCCGGACTTTTTTTCGGTTCCGTAATTTTAAATTACGGAAAAATTCTGTTAAAATACACATTTTTTCCGTAATATGAGACAAATTTCTGTAAAATTACTGTCAAAGTTCCGTTAATTGACAGAAATTTCTGTAAATTTACCCTAAAAATGTCTGGAAATACTGCTGCCAGAAATTTTTTTAACAATGCAGGCGACGGAAATGGCGTTTAAACACAAGAAAACACACGCTTGAGCTGATTTCCATGTCATCCACCCTGTTTGACCGATCTGTGACCTTTGTGGCTTAATAAATACCAATGATTATCAATATCATTTATTGATTCAAGTTACGGCAAATTACCTAGATGTCTTTGGCCTCTTATTAATGCCCGTTTTGGGGTAATTATTTTTATGTAAAAAATATATCTGTATTCTTCCAATGGCCTAAACTATCATTTGCGAGTATTTGAAGAAATTTCATATTTTGTGAAAACGTGCCAGTGCCGCTTTAATAAACAAAATCTAGATGGCCCACAATTAAATGGCAAAAGAGACTAATCATACAAAAAAATCTGTTGTGAAATTGATTCGTCCGTACAGGTGAACAGTGCTTTAAACTACAGTGCATATTTGTATGTTGATTATGTTATGAATTGACCAAAAATATTCAATCCTTTAAAATTTGACTTGAATCAAAATCTTCACGTAGCTTTCTTTGGGCACCTTATTCATTTGATGTCGAATATTGTCCTCGTTTATTTTGCAGTTCAGGCATCCACCCCGTTAACATTAACGACATCTTCTTATCCTGACACACGCTCTGGAAACACTATTACGGAAAAACAGATTTCATCCAAACCAACAACTGTAACAAGATTTCCTTTTACGAGCCGTACTAATGGCAAGTGTTATGTAATTTAATATGAATAGATTTGTGACATTGAGTCATTTTAATTATTTTTCATTCACGTTTTCTTAATAGACCGTATTCAATAGCCAGCCATGTGGACAAGATAGACGCATTCCAGTACTACAATACATTCACCTGTCAATGATCCCTGTGCAATCGCTAAACATGGATCGATTGACAGCTGAATGTATTGTAGTCCTGGAATGTATACATCTTGTCCACCAAAATGTCTGGTGGCTGACGTCATATTGAATACGGTCTATAGAAATTGTATGCAATAAGACGTCACACTAAGACTTATAGAGTATAGAGTAACCTAGGACTTTTCCCATTCAGCCCACGTGGTTTAGTGGGTAGGGATGTCTATCTAGTACATGTAGTACACAGAAAGTCGCCGGTTCGAGTCCGGCCGGGATCACGTTGTTTATTTTTCTCAAGACTCTCCTCGGAAAGAAAAACTAATTCATTCACACAACAGCATAACAGATCACCTGTACAATTTGAGCAACTCTGGAATCCAATAGCAGGTTAATGTATTGTTCTCAATCAACGTGGCTCTCTTACTCCTATGGCACGGCTGTCTATTGTCAAGGGTTTACTGCACAGTGTAACCATTGAATAGGTTTCCAATTCAAAGACATTTTATATTTACAGGACTATTTGTATAGTTGTGTTCTCTTTTCAAGAGTATAGCCGCCTGCAGGTTCGGGGTAAAGAATAGGCCCGCTGTTTTCCCTACATGTCGTAAGAGGCGACTAAAAGGGATCCCCTGTGGTTCGGGGTTAAGAATTTCTTACGTATAAGAGTGGGGTCAATGCAGTCGATAAGCATAATGTCCTATATTTAAAAAAAATAACAACAATGTTAAGGCTATCTAAAACGCCTATATAGATTTGCCAAAATATTTCTTTTTTCTGTTATTAAACTATTACAATGTATATTGGCTATTTCAAAAAGATTATCATATTTGAAATGAGAATACAACTGCCATTTGGAATTAAGTTGCAATTGACTCTGTGAATATTTGCATATGGATATCCTGACGCCTTTGCTTGAATACGGACATAAAAGCACCAATATTTGCAACCCACACTTCACCAAAACCCATGGCAAAGTGTGTATTTTTAGATACATATAAGCCTGAGGGCCAGTGTATTGAAAGGCTCCCGGTAAAGACTGTATCGCACAAGTTCCCCGCGTACAGCTGTGGATAGTGGAGAACTAGTATGCCCAAATTATTTATTCATAGTATAAAGACTATTTTATTTGGAATTAGGTGGAACTTTGATGTGAATAAATTACCAGGATATTGTGCTAATCTCTCTTAAAAGAATTTTAAATTTTCTTTAAAGACCAATAAATTGTAATTTAAAGTCAATTTGTCAGATTTTAATATGTCATGACGTGACGTTACAAGATGATCTAAATACTAGATTATCATAATCTTTTAACAGTAAGTATGATATGAATTCATTACAGATGCAGTTTTGGGGAGTGTTATTGGAATTCTTGCTGTGATAATAATAGTGATGGTCGTAATATGCGTTTTTAAAAGGTATGTCTTCTCATACTCATCTATGGAAAAGCTATGGAAATATTCGAACCCATCACATCCGAAATTTAAGTGCACTATCTGATTAAAATAATAGTTGTTTTTATTCTGTTTGAGAGTTGTTATCCATACTTATATTCAAAGTTACATTTGAAGCCGATCTATTAAACCAATTTGATATGGGAAGAAATTTTGTATTTTAATCAGATAATTGCTAATATACACTGCATACACATTTGCTCATAAAATAGAACACAATATTGTACGTTGGTGAATGATAGAGTCGATGCTATGGCAAGTGATTGCACAATGAAAACAAAAAAACGGGTTTATCGGCGAAAAACCATGTTTTTTGATCAAAAAAACAGATCTTTCCAAAAGACCTTTAGAACACAATTATTTTGATCTTGAGAACTTGGGGCGTTCCTGGCAAAAAGTGTCCTTTTCTTGATTAAAAACAATCTTGGCCATGTCTAGTGTTGAAGTGATGAGAAGGCGTGTCAATGTTAAAAGGTCGTCAGGAATGAGGTCAGTAGGGAGGCGATCATGATAAAATCAGTACAATTTAATAATTATTAAAGGCATACCGAGTGATTTCATAAATAGTAGTAATTGATTTCGTACTCGACATTTGGCTAAAGAAGTAGCTTAAAAGTGAAAATAAAACAAAGGCTGAATTTTGTATCAGAGCAAATTCTAAATTTCTACCTTTCAAAGAAAGCGTTTTATGCCTAACACTTTCAATTACTACAATTAGTGACATGTATTTTGAAGCCAAGTATTAGATCCGTGTAAAATTCAAGACTTCAAGAGTTGCGAAATCTCTGGCTACACCTTTAGATGCCTAATAATATGTAATTCCGATAATGTGCCCCATGTTTAGCCTGTAACTCCCAATAATGTTTAAGAGGTTATATCTAAAGTTTACAAATCTAAGCAGAAGGTAAGAACCCAAATCTAAGATAAGGAAACTGATCAAGGTAGCATTTAAACCCTGGATAAGGGCGCGGGTCATATCTGATGTTTACACACTAAAGGTATACCCCTAAACAACCATATAATTTTCGATCAATCCATGCAAGACACAGGTTTGTGCTTTCCATCTACGCAACCGTGAAGCCAAACGTCACCTTAAAGTAACCTGGTGCACTGTAATAATCCTGTCTACCTAGGAGTAAGTTACCTTCGACCGCACTCTCTCTCTTATAATATAAGACCCACATCAAGAAGACGAAGAGTAAAGTATGTTCACGCAATAACAACTTAAACAATCTCATTGGCAAGAGGTGGGGTGCTCGCCCACATACCCTAAGGTCGACGGTATTTGCCCTGTGCTACTCATGTGCAGAGTATGCTTGCCCTGTATGGGAAAGATCAAGCCATGCCAAGAAGCGTAATCCAGCGTTAAATGCCTCCTGCCGGCTTATCAGAGGATGTCTTCTCCCAACTCCACCTGACAAGTTGGACAACTTACACATCCTAACAGGAATTACTCCACCAGACATCCGTTGTAGCGTAGCGAGTATGCAAGAGCGTAGCTGCCAAGTAGCTAATGTGAAGCACCCTTTGTCCGGAGAAAGACAAGCTGCTAACCGCCTTAAATCCAGAGAGAGTTTCTTAAGCAAAGTCCAACCGCTTGAAACAGTCTCTAAGGTGTTTAAGACAGTCGCCTTGTGGAAAGAAAGACTTGCTATCAACCAAGTAACATCTATTGGTATTTAACCTGGTGAGCTCCAGTGAACCTGGAGCTGATTCCTTATGGGCTAATAAATGACCATGTATCAACGGATTGAGAACCAGAATCGGCCGATCTAATGTTTCCTTGCAGAAGCAAATTCCGAATTTCTGCTTTTCAAAGAAAACGTTTTATGCCTTACACTTTTCATGTATTTTGAAGTCAAGTATTAGATCCGTGTAAAATCAAGACTTCAAGAGATGTGAAATATCTCGGTACACCTTTAAATGCCTAATAACAAGTAATTCCGATAATGCGCCCTGTCTTTAGCCTCTAACGCCCAATAATGTTTAAGAGATTATATCTAAAGCTTACAAATCTAAGCAGAAGGTAAGAACCCAAATCTAACATAAGGAGACTGTTCAAGGTAGGTTTACCTATTGCATTGCATATCTACATTGAGACATAACACGAATACTCAGCACTGATACTCAGTTATGTATCTCACGTAGTGAGCGCGAAAGCCGAGAAACGCGAAATTCTAATTAGTTTTTATAATTGTGTGTGTGTCACTAAAAAAGTCTTTAATGTGCAGCGACCCACAGCTTATAGTTTTTTAATATAGTGAGCGCGAAAGCCGAGAACCGCGAAATTCTAATTAGTTTTTATAATAATAGCTTTGTTTTTTCTTGCACTTTATCCTTCCTTTCCTTTTAAAATTTCGGTCTTTTTATACAAATCTTCTTAGGCAAAAGACAGCAAGGACAGATGCAAAACCAGAAACGAAAATTGAGGAGCAGTATGAAATACCTATGGAAGACCAGAATTCCCCAAATAACACAAATCCGGTTGTTTACAAAACCGTCATAGATGAGAAAGACAATGTTGAATATGCAAATGAAGCCGAAAGCATCGTTTATGAGAGTGTACAGGAGAAATCCGATGAATATGCATACGCGTATGCAAGTGTCAAGCGTAAGGGTTCAAAAGGGTCACAAACGGCTACAAATACAAATGGTGAATCAGATGAATATGCATACGCATATGCAGGTGTCAAGGGCGAGGGTGTAAAAGGGTCACATGCTACAGGATCAGATGATGTACGTGATCAAACAAAGCCACAAACGGATAAAATGCAAAATGCCGAAGAAGGTGATTCTTACCATGAAATAAGAGACGTCGCTGCCCAATATGCAATCTATAGCAATGATAGTGTAGCAAACCTTCAACGAATCAACAAGAAAAAGCCATAGGTGATCATTAATACACTGGTCAATCATGTGTCATTTGTTAATATTTTAATGTATATAGATATTTTAAAAGCGACGGAAAGAGTTATCTCACACATATCTATTATCTTTCGTTACGTGTATGGACAATTCATCAATTGCATTGACTCCTTGTTTTAGATATACTCTTTAAGCTTATTGTGTATCATGTATGATGCCTTTGTTCGTTTAGTACCTTGTAATATACCGCATTTGTGTTGGGAATCGTATATGACATTAAAGGGGCATTTCGTGATCCACAGCCTCAACCTAAAAAAATGAGATTTTTATATCATCTGAACCGTTAACATTAGTAATCCATGTGTACTTAATCTTACCTGCAAATTCGGTCGTATCTGTAAGAAATCCGCAATTTTGTATTTTCTGTCCGTAAACGGACAGAAATTATAGCATAGTGGCCTATGGGACCGTGGGAAACACGCATTTGTTCATAGCGCAAACACGCATTTGTTCATAGCACAAAACCGAAAGGTCGGGAGCAACTAAAAAGTTGTGAATAAGCTTTTCTCAACAAGGATATCTAGTGAACAATGAATAAAACAGAAAGTGCTGGAATCACGAAATGCACCTTTAATGCCAAGAAGAATTTTTAGGCATAAACAAGACTATAGCCTTTTAATGTCCTCCACTCGGCTCGGTTGTTATGTTAGGTTTGTATTTCCTTTGGTTTCACTGCTGCGTCACTTGGTATTTGTGGAAGTCATTAAACTTCCGCATTCCTTTGAACTCTGTACTGTTATAATGTTTTAACTTATTTTTTTTAATGTTTTGAAAAGTCTGGGTTATGTACGGCACCAGTTCACAAGCATATATTACATATAGGTCATTTAATACCACTGACGCTCGTTTTTTTCTAAAAATGCGATAAATTGAAATTGGGGAATTGGCCATGGGATCAAAGGAAAAATTGTTCATTTTGATCACATACTTCGCAGAAGTAAACCATTTTTCCACTATAAATAATAATAAATATTATAATTATCATTTATTGGTTATGGCAGTTGTAAAGGTTGCACATTTTCATGAAAATGAATAAAATGCCATCTCAATTTCTTTTCTGAATATCAGTGATCAAGGGACATACACTGTGCTGCATTGACTCGAGCAAATAACGGCGTTATCGCTAAGTAAATCCAGTGTATTCAGCGGACAAAGCACTTGAGATTCCCCTTTGTTTATTTGGAACTGCAGAGCCATTGTTACTGTCCATGCAGTTGAACAGATATCAGGTGTTTAATACTCGTTATCCCCGCCCAGTTTAGGGTAGACGTTTTACATAGAAGTCTCAAGTACGCAAATGAGGTATTGACATTGATTCCGTCATGCTCTGTATGATGTTGTTCCGTAGCGCAGGACGGAATCAATGGCAATACCTCATTTGTATACTTGGGACTTCTGTATAAAACGTCTACCCAGTTTGGATTGAGCTGGCCTCGTTCGCGATTAAAATAAACTTTGAGGTTCTACTGTGAGTTCAATAATTTTGACTGTATATTTCATCGTTTATTGAAAAAAGAAACTAATGTAAACAAAACTCATGGTGGATATGTTGCTTGGTAAGCTGTGACCTAACACCTTTGTGCAGAAGCAAGAACCATAACTTATTGCTGGACCTCATTTCTATTCAATTTACCAACATGTATTTAGAAAAATACAAAAGAAGGGGGTCTAGCGACCTATGCTAACAACACGGTAAACTGAATAGAAATGGGGTTACGCGGCAAGTTACTGTAAGTTAAGTTTTGTTTCTGCACAAAAATGTTAGGTCACAGTCTGCCAAACAACTTTCTTTCATGATTTTTTGTTTATCATTGTTTCCTTTTCGGAAAAATGATGAAATATACGGTCAAAGTTAATTGAACGCACAGTAGAAGCCTATGGTTTATTTATTCGTGAAAGAGGACAAGTATCTTGTGCTTTGCGTCATGAAAAAATAGCTCAATCTTAATCGGGTGATGAGCACTTGAAATCTTTTTCACCTGTATGGGTAATAACAATGGCTCTGTACTTCCAGATTAAAGGTAATTTGAAGTGCTTTATCCTCTGCATACCGAGCGGATTTACTGGATATCAACGGTGCTATTATTTGCTCGAGTCAATGCAGCATGATGTACATCTACTGGTCACTGATATTTAGGAAAAGAAATTGTGATGACATTTTATTCATTTTCAATCAAATGTGCAACTTTTGCACTCGACATTCCCCAGAGTTTTGAAAGGTATAATTAGACAATAATAACTGCGCAGAAATCAGTTACTTCGCCGATATGCGTAACCAATGTCCTTATGCAAGCATATTTCCATCTTTGATCCCATGGAGTAGAAGGCAATTGACAACCACTTATCTTTCCATGTCGTTGGTCCATGTTTCTTTTTTCTTTTGATTAACGAGTATAAAAGATCTCCATCAGACATCCGCGGGTTAGAACTTTGTGAAAGTGCCAAAGTTGATTTGAGCCGCACCATCAATAAAATAGATAACAAAATGTACACTTGTAAAGAGTTTCTTTGTATTTGACTGTCTAGAACGATTAGAAAGGTATCATCGGAAACAAGTATTCACAAACAGCACCTCTTCCACACCGTATTTTCAAAAATACGGGAACTTGCACCCCTAAACAAGTATCGCACAATCAGCGACCATAAAACAAATCTTATCTTCACAAATGAAAACACATTCTTTCACCTTATAATCAAAGATTATGCTATACCTTTCTGAATTAAACAGGCATGTTGAGTGGGTTGTAAATCAGAAAATATCGGGGGAAAGTTTTAGGTTATGGGATGTCTGACAACGGTTTAACACTGTATGTTTAATTAAAACTTAGATCTCCTATTTTTTATGAATTATTCCATACAATATATGCTTTTCGAAAAACTTAATCAAGAAAGAAAAGTTTGCTATTCATCATTGGATCCAATAAGATCATGGGTTCCAAATGAAAAACCATTTTCTTCTTTGGATTTTTGATTCATTGTATGTTTTTTTTATGGTAAATGACAAAAAGAATGTGTCCAGGTGGAAAATTGATTTTTGACTTTTGATGGCATACATTCACGGATTAGGGGCGCTTCAAAAGCAGGTTCCTATACGAACATTATTGATCCGTGGACCTTGCTTTGATTTCGCGGCTGATGCATGGCATGGACATCTAAATGCCTCGTTGAACTACTGAGACTTTAAGAGGTTCCTGCTGTTTTATTCAATGGGTCGAAAAAAGAATCATACAGCTCTCTGTATGCCATCTGTTCAAATTAATGCGTGTGGAACCTGGATATCATTCTCGTTGGATTACCCAACATTCAGTGTACATAAACAACGGTCGATTTGATTCCTATTGAACAAAATAGTGGCATTATTCATTCATACCAGTGGGGATAGTGATATGATCCCATCGATTATGATTTTTACTACTACAAAGGAGTCCAAAGAACTTCCACTCAAAACGTGGGAATTACTAGAATGGTACCAAACTTTATTCGCTCATTTTCAAAAAAAGGGGGTCCACAAAGATACCCACCACAGCTTCTTTCGGGATTTATATCGAGTGCTGTATTTTTGACATAATATAAAAAACCAGACATCTCAGTTCTTGACGCGGAGGGACAGTCACCAACAACACCTTTTTAATATCTTATTAATAGTTCAAAAAAAGAAGGTGTTGTGATCGATCTTCACTTCTATTCGATTCTTTATCCGTTCTTATTATTTTATACTGTAGGGATTTGAGGCTCGGATGTCAAATCAATTACATATCCGGGACAAATGGATTTTGTTTGGATGTTGAATATAGACCCTAAAGCGTAAATCTCATTTAATTAGAAAATGCACCTTATTGAACTGAACCCTTTTTACGTTACGTAATTACGTGCCCTGGTCATGAAAAAAAAAAATCTACGAGAAGTTCATTGACAAGGATGATTACCCACTTGTTTATAACGAGTGGCACCAGACGTAGAACAGAATTGGTCTTAGGCAAACATCAGCCATCTGTTTGTTACATAAGTGAGAGCTAGTTCAGACAGCAGTGAAATCTAAGATAGCATAATTGAACACACAGAAAATCTCAAGATTGTTTTTCGGAATGAATGTGCGGGAGGGGAAATGGCCCTGGTTTCATCTGATATTCCGACGGGCAGACGCGTTGAATATCATTAAAGCAATATAGCAATTTTTTTGAAGAAGCGCCCTCAATTTTTAACATATTTGAGATTCGTACACGGTTGCATTGGTAACTCGCCTAGTAAACATACCTGTGAAATGGGGTAAGCTCAAAATGTTATGGTCCAAACGACAGGAATTTTGTTAATTAGAATAATATCGGAATACCGGGGAAACGGCCTTCCAATGTGAAATAGCGGGAAATAGCGGCCATGTACAATCTACCATCATCCATTAGTTGTTTGTTATTGGTTCAGGCAAGTCAAGTAGAGGGTCTTTTCTTGAAGGTGGCACTATTTCATCATGGACGGACATAACGTAGCATTTCCAGCTCCCGTTAAGTCCAATCAGGGATCCCAATTTTAATTACAAAATCGCTCATTTTATGCAAAACTAAGCATTTTTTAGCATTCGTTGCAGGATAGTTTCGTCGAATTACCAAAATAAACTCACTGCAAAAATATCAAATTTGGGGGCCCTCTTCAAGAAATGTTCCGCTCAATAGTTTTTAACTGCATTGTTTGGCTGAGTCTACTCTGAGTATCCATTCGTCAGAGGATATTTGTGAAATATAGGTTGACATTTTATTCCCTTAAGGAACTGTGCACTAAACGTTATAAGCAACAAGAAGATAAATGTGATTTTAAATAACTTCTCACGGATTTCCACAAGTGTTGTATTTCGTTCATGACCGTGGTGACTGAATTGTTATCGAGTCGTATTGTCTACGGACAAAATATCGTATGGTTATGGTATGTCGAAAAAGAATAAGTTCCCCCCCATATAGAATTTGTGTAAAATTGATTCTGCGTTTTGGATCAATAGGAGACCAAACTATCAAAACAATCACGAAGACTGTATTGGTGTTGCAAAGGTGCATCACCAAATCTGTTAAAATGAAATTTTTGTTTGTTTGTCGTATCCACAAGTATAATTGGTAATGGCTTGTGGTGGTGTCAGGATTTCTCACGCTAGTGTGATGATCGGGCAGCGTGTATCCTGATAAGGAAGCTCCTAACATGGCCCGCATTTGAGGGCGGGGGGATGGAACAGTCAGGGGTTCCACCCTACCTTATTCGGACCTGAATGCGATGTACATGTACAGTTGTGTTTGTACACGGGACCGCAAGGCCCCCCTTAACGTCCCTCCGAAGGACGGGATGTTTCATGATCCATTGCCCATTCCAAGTGACACATGAGAGGAGAGCGGTATTCTGTATTTAATCAATAGTGGTATACAGATCAAATCCAGAATTGCTAGTACCCGAATAAATCACTCAAGTGCCACGACCCCACCGGGCTTCGAACCCGGGAATTTTGATGGTAAATTTGCGCAGAGGCAAGCACTACACCCGCCATAGGCCACGCCTCTCCTGCCACGCATTTTTGTTTAGTATGACAAAGAGGGATCATTTGGACACCTTTCAACAACATCTGAGTCACTGCGTAGATTTACCAAGGATGACCTCGACTGTTGATTAAAGCCCTGCGCTTGCGGTACGTTTTGGAAGGCCGTACATGGGGAAAACCAGAGGGTGTTTTGAACCAATCCCATAATACATTGCAATGTGCTAACTGTACTGTACCGAACACATGTCAGTACTTAGGGATAAAAAGTATTTAAAGTTTAAGAACCAAAAGATCATTTCATGATCGCTAATTACAACTGTTTTGTGGGCTAAAAAGTCAGGGTTTTTATATTAAGAATAGTTCACTAGTGTAATCTCTGTTTATATCGGTGGCCATAAGCTGTTTGTGGAGATCACTCTAAATTATATGATTTTGTAAATATTGATGTGTGATTAAATTGTCTATTTTATTTTTGTATCTACATCCTTGACTGGGTAATTTGTATGTCACTTGCCCCAAATTCATAAAACAATGCCGTTGAATTATCTCGTGTAATATATGTTGTCGTTCGTAGATTAAACAAGAACTTAATAATTTACAATATTTTCCTCATCATTTGTAGTTTACTCAGTGTATTAAAATGAGCCAGTTTTATTGAAATCAAGTTTAAACGTTTCATCATTATTGATATTAAGATTTCAAATGTCATACTTGTTAACCTTTATGTACCAAATATTGAAAAACCTTTGTATGTGATAATGTTATTTATGCAGGTAATTTTAAAGCGACACGGGCACACTTTCGAGACAATATGAAATTTCTTAAATTTACTCTCAAATGATAGTCTAGGACCTTGGACGAATAAAATATATTTTGTCCACAGAGCTAAGAAATAGGCATTTCACACCCGGATTGCAACTGAGCATCTGTCACATGCAGGACCACAAGGTCAATTTATTTTGCTATCAAAACATATGAACCTGAATTGTTAAATATTTAACTGGTCTGACAAATATGTAGCCTGTAGCCTTTTAAGGTTACCATACTTATCTGTATCCAGACCTCATTGGATGGCTAGGAAGAATTTCCTGGAAGAGCACCAAACGCAGGTATCAATTGCCATCGACCGTACAATTGGCCAGGCCAGTTCTTCCTAACCTCCACACTTTGTCTAAATTCCTAATGCCTTGACATATAAATATAAACATCAAAATATTACAAAATTTCAAGGCATTTTTCCGCCTTCACCAACAACTAATTAAATTTTTTTTATACGCATCTTTGCCTAAAGCACTGGGTAGCTTTACTTTTTTTTTTGAAATTTTTTTTGATATTTTTTATGAGCGTGATCCATTCTTGACACTGCCAGTCAATAGGGTGTGAGTGTCAAGTTAAGACTTGAAATGAGCTTGTATTTTGACAATGGACTTAGGAATATTGTGTGTGTCTTTTATGTTAGTGTATTATGTATGTCATTTGATGGAAGGCAGTCTATGGAAATAGTTATTTGTTTTCAATATGAAGGCGTGAATGGGGAATTCATATCAACCCATGTAGATTACTTGGGCATCTATGTTGTGTGTATATCATGCATGTATAGGTATATTCCCTGTAAATGTTATCTATTTGTGAAAATTGTTTACAGTGGTATATCGTTTAAAGTAGCGGTATGCATATACATCTGTAGTTCTACCAAGCCTGATGCAAAAAGTTGGGTTAAATTTGATGAGTGGAATTTTTTGGTGTATTTTTTGATGAATATATTGGATGGTGTTAATAATACATATAATTATTTATGAGTGACCAACATTTTCCTAAGATTAATTTATGTTCACTTAATGTGCCTGGTATCCGAACAGACTCTTTAAGGCGTCAAAAAGATTTAATGTGCATAGGAAAAAGCTGATATAATTTTTATATAAGAAAGAAACTTACAGTTTGGAAAATGTGGAAAAAGAATTTGGAGGCGGGAAATTTTTTTTTTTGGGAAAAAAAAAAAGGGTAGCATGCTCTTTGCTCATGGAACAAATATAGCAAAGGTGTTGATGTATGTTTAAGAAAAATTTTGCAGTATGATATTGGCTTTGAATATATGATCCAAATGGCAGATTTATTTAGTGGAATTACTATTCAAGGA
Organism: Ophioderma brevispina; assembly: GCA_023653785.1. Classification (NCBI taxonomy): domain Eukaryota; kingdom Metazoa; phylum Echinodermata; class Ophiuroidea; order Amphilepidida; family Ophiodermatidae; genus Ophioderma; species Ophioderma brevispina. The sequence goes on along the minus strand of JAMKCH010045368.1, from coordinate 6,012 downwards.
AAAAAAAAATTTACTAATAAAAAAGCCAAGGAGCAAGTGCGTTCGGGGTAAGTTAGTTTACAGTTATCATCTGCAATTAGTGAGGTTGATAATTGGGAGGAATACTCATTGGTTTGTGGGAGGTGAGGATTAATTGCCTTATGGATTATTAATCTTGATAGATATGGTGGGAATCCACAGCATGATATAAAATGTATGGACAACTCTGTTTCAGAATTTTTTATCCACTTTGAGCTTGTGATATTTATGCCGTGCTGTATTAGGATTCAATATTTGCGCCAGTATACTGGCGACAAAAAAAAACACTCTATCCAAGTAGGTTGGACCTGTGGTTAGTGTCTGTATTATGCAAGACGCTATTAAAAATACCGGGAGGTTACCTTCAGCGGGACTGACAATTTCTTTAATTTTTGGAATATTGCATAGGTTCATATTGTTTAAACACGGTCCATTTATGGAAGTTCAACAATCTTTATTTGACGATTTAGAATTTTGTAAAGCTTCGTGAAAATATTTTGGTTGGTTTTAAAGCAGTATGATGATGTTAAGGATACGAGAGTTTTATGGGAAGCTCTTAAATTGAGATCAAGAAGTTTTCTCCAATCCTTAGTAAACATAAATGCGCCAAGCATCGTAATTTTCTTAAGAGTTTGGAGGATAAGTTAAAACGCTGAAAATAATCTTTCTCTAAATCCTTCAGAGGATTAATGACAATTTTGTGGGAATGATGGCTAAAATAAAATTAGGAGAAAAAGAAAAGAGTAGACACCATCACACGGGGCAATGTTATACCTCTAGGGCTCCAGTGGGTAGATAGATAGAAGAAACAAACGAGAAGAGTAAAAATATTTTTTAAATTTAGGGGAAAGCAAATAAGGTTAAAGTACTATTATACAGGGATATTGAATGATTGGGGAACCACTTCTAACGATAGCAGACTGTTTCTTAATGAGATAAGAAGTTTTTATACGAAACTGTATGGCAAAGAAGAACATCTCTCTGACAAGTAATAGTGTATGAAAATTTTTTTGTACTGATCATATTTCAAAGTTGAATGATGAGCATCAAAAGATGTGTGAAGGCCTCTTAACAGTTAACGAATGTTTAAGGTTCTTGGTTCATGTGTAAAAAATAACAAAACTCAAGGAAGACGGTCTAACTGCCGATTCTTTAGCAATTTGGTGCTGGTGGTCCTTAAATGGTTGATAGTTTGAATTGAATCCTATAGAAAGGGTGTGATTTGGGGAATTCACAGAAACAGGGTTGGTATTACATTGAGTTTTAAAAAAAGGGAAAGATAAAAGGAAAATGATAGTATAGGCCCATTACATTATTAAATTGATTAAAATTAAAAATAGGAGTCAAGGCGATCGCCGCTCGCCTGTCCAAAGTTTTGCCGGAGGAAAATCTTGGGGAAAGAGCAAGCTGCGTTTGTCGAAGGGCGATATATTGGTGATGCCAATAAGAACTGCTCGCTGATGATTGGAATTTACAAAAATATATGCCGGGAGTTTTATAAAATAGTGATTTTGAGAAGGCCTACGGACTTCCATTGATCTCTGACAGATTTCTTGATAAGGCAATATTAAAAATGTTTAAATTTTGAAAAATATTCAAAGATGGATCGTACATTTATAATTAATATACAAAGCTGTGTTATGAATAATGGGATACTAAAACCAGGCTATTTTTTAATTCAAAGGAGGGGTTGAGACAAGGGGATCCACTCAGTTCAATTTATTAGTGATAGCTATGGAGTTATTAGCTTGTATCAGAAATGATTCCACAGTAAAAGGTATTTCTGTTGAGAGGAATGGATGTTAACTAATCCGTTATGCAGACGCTTTAACCTGTTTTCTTAAAGATATAGAGTCAGCCCGTAAAATTCTGCATTATTTGGATGATTTTTACCTAGTGTTGTCCCTCAAAAATAACATGGCTCTCCTAAAACAGAGGCCATGTGGCTTGGAATTTGTAGATACTCTCACGATACACCACTGGATGTAATCTTGACAAATAAGGTGAAATTTTGATGATGAAAGTATTAGGCATTATATTTTCATATGATGAAACAATAGTAATGATTGCCAAATTTTGAAGATAAATTAACATTTAATAAAGCAACAACAACTTAATTTATGGAAAAAAGTAGAACTTACTTAAACTGGTATTTTGGTAAAATTTACAATACTAAAGCTTTTGCTTTATATGATATAGTTTATATGTTACATATGATTTCATACCCGTTAAAGGTTCAGAGAAGATTTAAACTGCCATGATTCACCCCATTTGTTTGGAATGGGCCTGATAAGGTGAAGAGGTCTGTTTTAAAGCTTGAGTATAATGAAGGTGGTTTTTAAAAATGGTGGATATTACTGCTAGGATTAAGGCTCAGCATTTTGATTTTTTTTTTTTGTTTGGCCTTTTGAACCAGATCTTTTTTCTCCGGAATGATTAGGCTGGAGATTGATTGATCTTTCATTATCTAAACAAAGTTGGTGGATTAACTGTTTTGTTTAAAGTGTAACTTCAATGTCCAAAAATTGAAAACTGTTATAACCAGTATTTTACAAGAATATTTCTGATGGCTTGGTCGGAAGGAATTGTGAAATGCAGCTGTTATTAAGAATTTTGGCGAGCAAAATAATTCTGTTGAATAATTGTAATGTTTGGTCGATAACAAGTCCAGTGTATTATAAGAACTTTTGTTGAAGCAATGTAAGTAGAATTAGTGACTTGTTTCAGGAAAATGGCAATGTCAAACCTTTTGAATTGTTGGGTATAAGGCATAGTATGGTATTAATTCATTAAGGTGGTATATGGGTATTATTCAAGCAATACCCAAAAACAATGGAAGGATGATATTGTAAGTGAAAGTACGGACGAGAAGTAGAAGGTAGGCCAAGTATTAGTTTCACATTCCAATTGGCTGTATTATTAAAGGGGATTTTAAAAACTTTAGAGAAGAGTTAAATCAAAAACCATTTTTATCAATTATTTTAAGTCGGATGAATCAGAACCATCCTGCCTTATAAAATTCGTAATAACTATAGCTGGGTATGGAAGACTGATAATCTTTTCAGCTTACCTGGAACGTGGACTATTGATACTACACTTCGTTGGTTGCAATTTAGAAATAAACAATGTAATATTAACAAACCAAATAAGTGAGTTGAATAAGGTAGGCTTAAGTGAGAACCATATTGGTGATCTTCTCGTTGTGATTCTTATTACTGAAAACTATTTGATCACGTTTTATCGGACTGCCCAGAAGTTATAAATTTGGGGGGATTGTTTGCAAAACTGGAGTGAGTTATTTAATAAAATATCAAGAATACACAAAATTTTTGGAATTTTAGATAATAGTACTGAAAAAATTGGGCAAGTTAAAAATCAACTGCTTATGATTGCGAAGGAAATACATTTATTGTGTAAAAGTAACTAATGGGCAGCCCTTTCAATGCGGGTGTTGTTATTTTAGTTAAAACACTATGAATCTTGAAAGAGTACTTGCTGAACAAAAAGGGTTAGAAGAAATTCATCTTAACCAAATGGAGAAACGAGGACGAATGTTATTGAGTAAATCACACTGTAAACCTCGGAAGTGACCGGGGCAGGGGGGATCGGCCTGCTTATGGTCGCGTGTTCGGGGGGGGGAATTGGTTCTTGCTAGAGGCGGGGAGCTCCAGTGGGGCCCCTCTTGGTGTCCCGCTTGGGTGGTAGTGCGGCGCATGCCGTTGCTCTCCAGTTACTTGGGGGCGCAGCGCTTGAGATCCTTGCTTCAAGTACTTCGGGTCTGGGACTTTATGGGGGTCTCTTATATTGGAAAAAAGAGCAGCGCCATGTGCAGTGGTGCGTTCTGGGTGGGGGTGCAGGGGCCCCCGGATGTGGGTGTTTTTTTTGTTGGCCGGACTGGCTTTCTCGTTGAGCGTGCGGACTGTGGGCGTGTTGATTTTTTTCTCTTAGGTCTCTTTGAGTTTGCAGGGTCAGTGTTTGGTGAGTGGAAGGGATATTAAATTAATGAATGCAAGGTAATCATATCCTTTTTAGTAGTTCAAATGTAACGTGTTAAACAATCATCTATTGTATCAAATAATCTGCCTTCTTGTTGTTTGGTTTTGTGGTTGTTTTTTTGTCTGTTGTAATGTGGTTTTGCTGAATTTAAAAGGTCAGCCTTTTATAACAGGTTCTGACAAAGACAAAAAACAAACAAAAAAACAAATATTAAAAATCCTTGTCATCGGACCGTAACCCATGAAATAATAAATCTAGCCTGCCAAAGCAAGACCCGAAAAAGGAACTTATATACCGATCGGCAAATGATATAAAAAACAACAAACAATTAAAAAGGAAATCAGACGGATAAGGAAGAAGGAACGCCCTATATAGTTTCATGAGAAAGGATGAACTTGCAACGTTCCGAAATTATAAAGCCACATTATCATAAGTGTACCTTTTGCTGGTTTTCCAAAAAAAAGAAATAGGAAAAGAAAGTAAAAAAAAAAGGTTGAATGACGTGGAAAAAGGTAAAATAAAGGAAGGCCCGGTGGCGGCCAAACGTCATTCATTATAGCAATGCACCAAAAGGTCAAAAGAAATTACAGCAATACCAGAGTTGCAAACACAAAACAATTTGGGCTTGGGATGGGTGGTAGGTAATGGAGGTTACAATGACCTACATACGACCTCGTTCCTCTTCGTTATTAATACAAAAAAGGTCAGAAATAACCCCTTCCATTGGAGTTGATTCTTCAACTCCAACGTTTTTGGAATAAGAATATTCCTTGACACATAATACAAAATTCAGAATTTTGCGCAATTTTGCATTTACTGTTTAAAACCAATGGCGACGTCTGAATTTGGATTTCTTGGCGCCCTCCCCTGAATACAGGCTTCAAGAGGTAATTTAAATTCCAAATATGAACCCTTTCCCCCCCAAGAAGCACAATGCCGCTTTTCAAGGATTGTGCCTGTAGTACTAAGCACATATATGTGAGTGGCATTCTGGTTCTTGGGGTTGAAGACCTTATTTTTGCATTTTTTTTTCTGGGGGGTCTTAACACTAAACGTAATTGCCAAAACAACAACAACCTATATTACATACATACCATACCACAGTACAACTTTGAGGTAAACATCTAATCTACAATGGCTCAATTCAATTAGCCTTGGAAGAGCACATGTTAACAGCAGCTAACCATGCGTGTTCTGGGTATCATAAACATACGAAAACAACAGGTGTGTATTTGATCAATGTAAGTGGTGAATGAAAGCTATATCAAACTGCGCCATGGGATTAAGATAGTGAGTTAACTTGCTCATTATCCAAATCGCGTTTATGGGCCATGCTTTGCCATTGTATTGATTCCAGAGTCTGTTCGATGTGAAGGACGGATATAATCCTAATCTTAGCAGCATAAGCTGATAGGTATTGGTATTGTTATAAGGGCTGCCTTTTAGTCTACTTTGTACCTAATGAATGACAAAAGATCTAAGACCCCCAAAAAAGTAACGCAGGATGTCTAACTACCCCTAAGTTTTACAAACCATTGGTCTTTGCATTGCCGAAAATAATAAATCATAGGAAATGTTCGTTTTCTCTTCCCTAAAATTTTGATACCCGTCGGCCCCATTGCGATCAATAGTGCCAACACAATACCATTAAAGAAAATTTCTCCCTTTTTAAAGTTGCCATAAAAAGCTATAGCCATATTAGCTCATATTGATGCCATTCAGTGAAAAGATCGCATTCTTCCCGTGTGTGTGGCCACAATAACGCATGGTTGTGTATTGTATAATGTCTAGGTGCAACTTTAAAATGTGACACATTTTCGTAAAATGGACATTGTGTTGGTATAGTGATCACAATGGAGCAAGAAAGGTGTCAAATTTGCAGAAAAAACAGACTATGAATGATTTTATGTTTTCTGTGCTAGACCAATGTTTTTGTAACTTATGGGGGATTTAGACATGCTGCGTTTACTTTTTTGGGGGTCTTTTATTCTTGTATCA
>JAMKCH010045367.1:0-55831 GCA_023653785.1 Ophioderma brevispina | reverse complement strand
AATTCATCCGCTTTAAGTTCCTAATTCTTAATTGTATCGTCATGTTAAGTATTCTTCTAAATACTATCGTAACTTCAAATTGTCCCACCGCCCCTGCGGAAGGACAGGTTCTCACCTACAAAGGCCACAATCCAGACAATTATTTGACTCTCCTCACAGCTAGTGATAACTATAAAGCACCAACGCTCGCTAGCACTCTCACTTTGCTAACTTTCCCCCGAGCATAATCTTGGTTCAATTTTCCTCTCCTGCAGGCCTCTAATAATTCGCTGCTTGGTATTCGGCAACCACCTTAACATTGCAGCATTCGCTCTAAGCTAGCTCAAACTAGGAAATTGAACGATGTAGCTTCATATCTCCGGCGTCACCTTCTCATGTAAATTGCAGAAAGAACGGCGCACTCCAATAATCAAGTTAACGGGGCTATGTCCATATTTGCGCAGTTCATCAATCTGTTACGCCAGCAAAGCATGCGTTACGATTAAGGGCAATTGGTGTCATGTAACGTAAACCATTTAGGACGGAGCGTTCAAGATTGAACTCATATATCATTGATTTAAATTAGAAAGTACTAGTAGACTCCATAGTGATCCAAACATGAAAGAAACAGTAAAGACATCTTATTTCACTTGTGCGTATCATAAAATCCAAAAAGTAACGCCCCCCCCCTGAATGTGTCTGTCCACTTGTCCAAGTTTAATCAGACTCGTATTATACATACAATGCGGTAAAACCTATTGACCCTCAATACTCCAGTCGCTCGCAACAAATGAGATGTCAAAATATGCGTAAATCAACATTTAACACACACAACTTTCAAATATATCCATAGAGTATATATACTATAACTTTGAATTTGACAATTTCAGGGGTGGAGGTTACTTTTTGGGATGTGTTTTTAAGCTGCGCTTCCAAACCCTGGGCATTCGATGACAGAGGGCTCCAAAAGGTTTCTTTGTGAGGTGAGAGACAGCCAAATCCAAAAAGGTGGTTTTTCAGGTAACAATTTTCCCGCGAATATTAGGTCTTTGGCCTGAGATTTTTCCAACTTTGTGTAAGTCTTTGTAAAAATGTTACCCCCTCAATATAAGTATGGTGACAGTGGTACCAATGTTTAAAAAAACACGGATCTTTAGGTGAACTATTCAAATGGTTGGACTTTGGGTGACAACGATGCTGAAAATGGGTGTGGGGTGTTAAAAACCGTACATACGCGTCACTTCCAATGGAAGTGCCCTCCGGGAGTGACAGCTAGGATAAGAGGATTACATAAACACGGGACACTTCATTTTTTTCCATGCTTTTTTTATGGAGTTGTAATAACCCTGAGTCGCTATTCAAAACGTAAATAATTTCCCATGTGATCGACTGTCCAAGATAAAGAGACATCTACTCCAGAACGGTTGAGCTTCATTGTATAAAAGCCCCCTATCTCCACTTACGTTTCTCCACATCAAACATTGACACTCCGTTTGGCACATGGATTTCATTTATATTATCGTTTGTCTATTGAACAGATTATTCTTATATATAAACAGGGCTCGGAATGAATACAAGGTGTCCCTCATAAAAATTATTGCATTTGTGATATTTTTTTTTAAGCATGAAGTTAAGTGTTTGCGTCATTGTACTTGTGAATCAAAAAAAAAAATTACTTTATGTCCATACTATAAGAAATTATATCCGCAAATACAAAAGACGCTTTTAAAAAAAAACACAATTGAAGGGGATGACCAAAATGCCAGAGGCCCGAGGCGACAACCCCTTAACATAAAGTTACACATAAATAGCAAGGAAAACTTAAGTATGAGTTATAAATACACTAGTGATCTGTAGCAAAGGGTAATGCCCTTGCTTCAGCACGCCGTTGACAAAACAAAGATTAAAGGTCGTGGAAAATAAATATGATTGTCAGCATTCTGTTGGCAGCACAAAATCATGAAAAGGGGTGTCCATTTGAAATATGACTTTAGAGCAAAATCTGTCCAATATTTAAAAACTATAGGCCCCCAAGAACACCTACCCCTACACACCTGCTTGGGCTCCAGAAAATCTTTGCCAATCAGTTCCGTTCATTTCTTTAATGAAAATATCATGATTTGCTTGATCTTGATACTTTACTGCTAGCATCAAAAACTATTTCTTCCTCCCAGTCTGATACTACTGTTACCCCTCGATTGGCAACCAGATCTGTCACTGAGGATGATGATTTTTTGCGATCATCAAGCGTTCTTATGTGAAGACATGCCTCTGTGGGCTGTGGCGTGGCCGGCATTCAAAAAAATGCCTCACTTCTTATCTTGGCAATAGACACAGTCTGGTATATTTGGGGGTGAACATCAGACTATGAAAAAGGGCCCTGGACTAGGGCCTTCCACACTAATCTCAGTCGTAGTCTTGATATATTGGTACTATACACGCTGCTCCTCTATAACGGCATCATCAAAAGGCACTAACTATCGCTTGAGTGTTCTAACTCAGATGGTACTTATGATGAACGCTCAGACCCACCCTCACTATGTATGAGGATGATGATGTGATGATGATGATGATGATGAGATGGTCTGAGCGTCGCGTCCGCATCTCATTTCTCTCTAAACTCCGTTATTGTTGTTACTTATGCGTCCTACGATGACTGATCAAGCCTATACTTGAACCACACGTTTTTGTCAGACTGGACCGACTAAGAAGAACTTTGAAATATTTGGTCTTGAGCAGCATGGCAAGCCGTGCGAGAGTCCTTGAGTTTCTTGATGGGCCATTCTCAAATTTCTTCACTCCAGCACTAACAGATTAATCGCCACTCTGGGCGACAGAGAGCTTGGTATCCGGGGTCCAGTAGGGGAGTACATGCTTCAAGTTAGCTCCCCCCTTCAGAGTGTCCTTATACCTCTGTACTGGCCACCTTTCGAACGCTGGCCAGAGACTAAATGTCTCCATGCTTTGGGGAAGTCCAAGTGGTAGTATGATTCGTGATATGGGAAAGAGTAGCGACTCAGAACAAACTACTGCTTATGACAACAGAGATACTTCATACTAAATCCCGCTTTGCCAGAAATGGGGGAATCAACCCTATCTATGAAGATTCTATGAGTTTCTCAGGAGGTTCGAGATCTTGGAGTTGTTTTTGATAAATATCGACGAGACTTCCACGGACCATTATCCTGAAGAGGGTGAATTCTTCCAATTACCTAGGTGTCATATCTACAAAAAAGGCTAATTCAACACGGGCTCCTTTCAACGCGACCTCTACCAGGTCCAGGAACAAAAATCTGGTACGGCCCTATCGTTGACATACTCAAGCATCACGTGGGAGTCCTTAACAGCATGTAATATTCGCAACGGGAATGTACAATGGAGGTATTGCACGATTTGTATTTGGTGACTACAGAACCCCAAGTAGTGTTACAGAAATGGTTAACCAGCTACAATGGACTACTCTCCAAGAGTGGCGTCACATGCCAAAGGTAGTGATTATGATTCGAATAGTAAAACAACTGGTTGCCACGTCCAGCGTACCTACTTGACGCCAGCAGTTGCCATGAGAGGAATTCAATGAGCACCTAGTGCTATTTAATAGGAAAGTGTATACAGGAAGTTTTCTTCCCATATTCATAGAATCTGGAATAGCCTTCCCACAAGATCTTTCAATTGCACATCCTTGCTAGTTTAAAGTAGGTTGACAAACCGTAAGTCCGCTAAGACAGCCAAGAGTTGTTTTAACAGCACTTTATGTTCAATGATCACCTTTCGTGTATATATCCACACCGTGCTGCACCAAACCACCACAATACACCAAATGTGGATGTTACACTTAAAGTAAAATAGCCTTACAAAATTGGCAAGATACCTGGATGCAGACAATACTGAGAAATTAGTCCATGCATTTAGAACTGCAATCATATTCTTGCAGACCTTCCTTCCAATGATCTGATAAATTGCATCGTGTTAAAGATACAGCAGGCAAGGGATTGTTATATTATCCGCGAGGTTGACTGCCGATTAGCGATGTGTGTGCAAAATTACCCCTGAGGGTTTTATATTGTTTTAAAAGTTTATCGCTCCTTACTTTTTCTCTCTGACCTCATTCTTCCGTATACTCCTCTCAGCTTATATTGTGTTTTATTCTAATCATTTGAATTAGCTTGTACACACTTTGCTTAGAGGACCACTGTTTTATGCGCGTTAATACCATTTTTCTTATTATTATTGAATTTCCACTTAGCACTTCACCATGATTGGATTTCATTAATTATTATGAGGTACATGATATAGGCCGCCAATAGATAAAGAAAAGCTAAAAGATGCAAACAGGATGTAGAAGGGATATTTGATTGGCTGTAGAGTGGTAAATCATGTTGGATCATGCAATGAGCCAATCGGAGATACGAAGGACACGTGATATAGCCTCAGGGATTAATAATAACAAAAGTAAAATCAGGCATGTAAAATTGCAGGCATGCTAAGCAGCCAAAATGACCAAAGTGGGAATTCACACCATATTATTATATCGGATATATCTCTCAATGCATAATTTAGGCGCGGTGTTCTCTGTAGAGCGCCATGTTAAATGAATTTTATCAGTATGAAAATGCAATAAACAAGTTATGGCAGCTAAACTGGATGGTGTGAATATTCCACTCACGTGCAAGGGCTTGATTGGAAAGGGACCGGTTTTATTTGGAAATTGTGGAACACCCGTATGGATATATAATCCGCGCCAAGTGGAAAAGTACCGCAATGTAATCGCCATGCGGTTTTTTGAAGCTCTCAAACCAGGCGCGCAAATTCCGATCAAAATCGAAATGGTAAATGGGGTAGGGCATAATGCTGAGTGTTGAGTAAGTTTTTTTGATATTTTTGAGTGCTTATCATTAATTTATTCTAATTTTTATTGCTGAATGAAGTGAATAAAATCATTATTAAACAAAGCACGAGCAATATAGGCCTAATATTTATTCGCCGAATCTGGTAACCTTCTAACCGTGGGAAAATGGTGCACCAAATGGCTCAAATATGGGAATTCTTTTCCAAAATCTTGCTCGGCGGGATGCCCGCTTCGCATAATTACTACTCTCTCTCGGGACATATCTCTTTTAATATTGGTACCAGTTACCGGTAAATTTTTGCAAACTTTTTTTCCAGCCCTCGACATCACGAAACTGCTTGAGCGTGTCTTTTAAAGGTACACATCGGTGATTCTAGCACCTTCTGTTTTATATTTATTTCCAAATCTCAAAAAAACACTTTGCCATTTTAACCAAAAAAATGTCATTGATTGGGTACATCAACACAACCAACCAACCGTATAACATGAAAAAATGAAAATTGGCTGTACCGGAGTCAAATGGGGGCGGTCCCATAACAGTTGTGTGTGTGTGTGTGTGTGTGACGTGTGTGTGTGTTTCGTCGCAACAAATCTCTCGTCGAAAAATGGAAAAAACCATTTTTCCCAAAGGACTTTTTTCATAAATTTGGCTCATAGTAGGAGAACGTAATCATTACATTGCTGAATAAATAGTTAAAAAGTTAGTCCAGTACGTTCAATGGGACAACAAGTTTGAATAGCTTCCCGAAAAAAATGCTTATTTATGCTGATTATCATACAAACGCCATGACCGATTTGATTTTTTTCACCACGATAATTAGGCATTACACACAACATTTTTGAAAAAAAAATAAATTTTAGTGTTAAAACATGACATGCGAAAAAACGAAAATGTTCAAGGTCCAGTGGACCCCTTATACACCTAAGTCTTAAAATCTAATTAATATATATCATATTATATAACATAACGTTTTAAACGCATATTCCAATGTGCATCCACCTGTTTCTTTTGGTTTTGTTTTTGTTTTTTTCCTTTTTGTTCCGTTGCATTGGGGGAAAATCACATCCAATTTCGGTTATCACTTATAGATAAAAAGAAAATATTTAAATTGATCATTTTAAAGCAATCCTTTATCCCTCTTAACCATTGCCTTCAGTTAGTTCGCTGGTCCTTTCTTTTTTTAAAGAGAGTGAGCTTTATCTTTCCTTCATCTGTTTCCTGGCAATTTAATACTAATCATCAACTGTAATCGGATTTTCCTCACTTTGAGAAGTTCTTACCGATTAGAGGGCTATCTTTTCTCAACTAAAATTAGAATGACTTTTTATTTATTTTCAAAATTCAAATGTAAAAGATGGTAATTCCGACGGTTGTAAAAGGTGCTAAAACCCTTTTTTCTAAAACCTTATATCGTCTATAGACATATGAATATTTCAGTCAAAGAATCAGCTATAGTAATCTTTACCGTCAGCTGACTGGTGGTGTATAAAGCTAAACTGGAATTTTAATCCATTGTTTATTATTATTAGGGTGGTGGTAGCAGATTGGACACCAATAGAAAACCGTCTAAAGTAATACCGGACAAAACCGTATACAGACTGTGGAAGAGTAAAATAACCTAGAAAAACAGCATCTAAAAGCATTTGTTACACAAAATCAATGGTACATTTAGGGGTTTGTTAAGTGACCAAAGCGTGCTGAAATCTTCTCTTAGAAGACCTATATTACATGGAGTTAACACACTTATTTAGACAGCCTGTATTGTTATGGGTTGTTGTATGGGTTGTAGCAATTAGCAGGTCATTTTAGACGGTGTACAGTAACGGGTTTTGCATGGTCCACGATGATTTTTTTTCAGCACGTGAAGGGTCAATTAATAATTGTTTTATTGATCAATGTGTGCACATATATTTGCAAACAATTGGCTAATTATTTTTTTTTTTTTTTTAAATTTTCGGACCGGACTTCAGTTAGTGCATCTTGCAGTTACTGGCCAAATTTTCCCTATTCACTGTGCACAACGTGCATTGATAAGGGCATTCATGACCTGTCACACCGTGACTCTGTGCTTAACGCATTTTAGGCCATGAGAAAACTCACGTCGTTGCGAGGAAGAAAGTGCTCAAGGGATTTTCCTCGAAGAAGAGGATCTAATTGTAGAATATATTATCATCAATTAAACTATGTGCAATTTTATTATGATAGAAAAATTCAGAAAAATTAAAAAACGGTTTAATTTATAAAGAGTTGTTATTTTGGTAGGGATAATTGCTAATTCTTGGCCTAAAAATCACCAGTGAAGTGATTGCTGTGCAAGATTCAAGAGAGCGCCATGGACAAAACGGTTTTTAGACCTATACTCTCGTAGAAGCTGACAACCAAGATAATATATTTTCTATAAGGTGGGTGTAATTTGGTTGAAATACGGTATGGAAAAAATCCGCGAAACGACCATTTCTAACAATGGCCTCAACATGTGTCATAAAAAACAGGCCCAAATCGCCAAAGTTCATGACACAGTGTGTGGGTAATCACTCATCCAGAGCAGTCATTAATCATGAGTGGATGGTGCCCCGTGAACTGGTGAAGTGGGAATCATTTTAAATACGATCAAACTTATTAAATGATTCATGTCACAATGATTCGGTTGGGTGGGCAAAAGCTCGAGGAAAGGGCGTCCCCAGAACCATTTTTAATGGGGGGGGGGGGGGTGGGGTGCTGGTCGGTGTTGCCGACCAAAATCATGGGACTGATCAAGGAAGTATCAAATGTTCGGCCCGCTTCGCTCGCCAGGTAGACCCACTTTTTTTCACTCGGTTCGAAATTCTGGAGAGCGGGGGGGGGGGGGGTTCAACCGCAACCAACGACAAGTCTTTGTCCAGATATGAAACCAAAAACAAACAACAACAGAAGTTGGAAAGTGATGCACCGATTAATCAGCCCGTCCAATCACTTGCGCCGGACATATACCATTATCGCGAACAAGTCAACATTTTGCCGACAGATTTTTAAATGGGGGGTGTAAAAACCCCCCCCCACACCACTCTGGGACGGCCATGAGTCGAGGCACCGTTTACAGTGGACATAACTGCACTGCCCAACGATTCTGCGACCCCCCCCCCCCCCATTAATCACTAACGGTTAAAGAAATTTTTTTGGTATAAAAAACGTTTTAAGTCAGACAAACCAAATAACAACGAAGAATCTTACAATCTTACCTAAATCTGCTATCGCGAGAAAAAATGGGAGTTCATAAGGACTCTCTCTCCTTTTGTCACTTAAGTTAATTTTCTAACGTTTTACTTTCCCTTTTAGAATTCAACCCGAACCAGCACTGTCGAATTTCCCTCTTATGATTAATCGCCATTGAGACATTGAAATGCGAGTAACCCACTCATTTTTAATGAACGGCATTTAAAAGAGTAAAAAAATCATATACTGTTATAGTAATAAAATCAACAACATCAAGGAAAATTACGAGCGGAGGAAGTTAGAAGTAAACCACTGGTACCATCCATTCGTAGTAGGGCTGGTAAAGAAAGTAAAATTATGCCGCGCTTTTGATTTGCCTCAATTATAGGCCAGCAGGGGGGCGGCATGCTTTTTTACAAAATTTCATTTTAGAATCAACTTGATCAATAATTTCATTTTTAAAATTATCGAATTATTCTAAAATCGATTATGTTTCCAAGAAAGTAATGTCAAAAGTGCACTTGCCTCGTTTACTATTTGAGTGAATCCAAAAGATACGTGCACTCTCAACAACCAAGAAATCGGAGGTTTAATTAAACGCTTTTTCAGAGCGCGTGACATATTGCATAAAATCTCGCGTAATTACGTTGTCGACTTCCCAAAGTGCGTCGATACATACACAGGTAATGAGTTTGCACCCAACCTAAATTCCACCGCAGTCTTTGAGCCATGTAGTCCAGATCTGTGGAGGGATGACCCCAAAATTCAAGCTGATTTTTATGTGTATTTATTCAGATTGAAACTCAGATAAGCGGTTGTTGTAAGTAGAGCTCTTTGGATTTAGAATGATATATTCTCATGGTTCAGCCCCCCTTATTACAGTTAATGTAAATAACGCGTAATGACGTTTAATACATTCTGGATTCTGTTTAAAAATAGGTTAATATTATATTGAGGTTTTAGTCTCTAGGCAAGCGGAGAATGATTAGAAGAACCCATTCCCACTCTATGGAGGGGTGGTAACCAAAGACACTTCTTTTTTTTATTACTTACTATACAAAGCTCCAGACAGTCCAAACCATAATGATTATGGACACGTGGCTATATGAAACTTGTAAAAAAAGTGTCTTTGATTGAGAGAAAGGTACCATTTTGACTTTGTCCAAATTGACATTTTTTTAAAAAAAAACACGGGGGCCTTGGGTGAACAAATTTGAAAATAAAACACAGCACAAACAAATAGTTGGACTCGCCTTAAATTTATAGTAAGATTAAAGGAACACATTATGTTACAGTGAAAGGTGTATGTTCCCGACTCTTTTACCTGGGTGTTGCTTCCAGACAAAAATTCATTGTATTTGAAAATCCCTTTAAAAAATAAAATGCAGTGCAACGGTAAATTGTTTGACAGTAGAGTCATGATATATTTACGTTTAAGATTACCGTAAGTTTCTGTGAATCTGCGAAATCCCAAGGACGGTCAAACCGCCTACATCTAAGAGTGTATAGTAAAAAATCTGAGCACGTTTCAAAATCTGTTAAAATTACCCTATATCAGGTCTCTTTGGAAGAAATACATCTGATACTTTGTGATTGAAAGAGTAATGCGCTGCAAGAGAAATCAATCCTTTTCTTGAACATGTTGAAACGAAATTAATGCTAGCTTAAGCACGTTCGGAGTCACCGTGGTTACAAAATTACATTGCTTTGGTGACAAATCTTTTAAAAGATCTGGCGATCTTACAAGGTCGATTACTTTTGTTTTTAAACATGTTGAATATTCAGCGTATCTAGGTTATAACAGCTGTTACCAAAGTGATATAGCTCTGAAAATCATTGACTAGGGGATGTGGTGAAGACGTGGATTTTCACATAACAATTCCTTAACTTATAAGATCCCTCTTAAAAATATGGACAAAAAGGATGGAGGATTTAAAATACTAAGCACCCGATTCCCGGAAACCAACTGCGCCTGCATACACTGAAACACACCATGTCTTATGTTAGATTTTTCTTTTAAAATGATATTGTAAAAAAGGATGCATTAAAATATTTATAATTTTAATTTTTCAGACATGTTTCAATTGAACCGATACAGAGCATGGGTTTGCATATCGAGGGTTTAGTGCAAGAAGGCCCCATCTGCAATAGCTGCCATTTGTCAGTTGTGTTCTTATTAAGTATTATACCTGCCAAATCTAACATGTGGCAGCTATTGCAGATGGGGGCCTTCTTGCACTAAACCCTCGATATAAAGCACATCACAAACCTGCAACACAAGTGCTTTCGGATGCCACGACATGGTAGACGTGATATTACCCACCCTCTTCTTAGTCGACCGAGACTTCGGGCCTTTGAACTGGTTGTATTGCTCCTCATCTGGCGGTTTCGCTGGCCAACGTGGTTGTCTCCAGGATTCATTACCTCTCAGTTTTAAGAGAGACGCTGCCGAAGCCAGTCCTCTGGATTTTCTAACGGATCTTGAAGTTTGCGGGTAAGAATGAGATGACGGTAGACCAACAGAAAGCATCCCAAATATATCCCAGAAGTACGTGATACAGGCTATGGTTATCAGAAAAAGGAATGTCTGAGTTCTCCGTTTCATTTTGTTCGCCTCTCTCTAAGACACTAACAATCTTCCTTGAATTCCTATCTGAACAAACGTGGTGTGTTGTCATTTAACCTAATATGATTGCTATCGAAGTGGGTCTGGTAGCCACTCATGTCAGATCCAAGCAGTTCAGAAACCATTGATATTTTCACAGTGTACCATCCAAAACATTTTGGCGAAGTATAAAAAATATAGTGAGATGTTCTTATCAAATGAAGTGTAACCAACGCGGGACAAGCTTGACCAAAAGCAGCAGAAGATGTTATGTGGCTATATGCAAATAACATATTTTATCTTTAACAAAAGACTTTTTTCATTACAAACACACAAAAGCAACATGTTGTTTATGGCATAGTAGGTGACACAGCTGTAGCGACAGGTAATGGTTTACTGGTAATTAACACAATCAGTTGAGATGGACACGTTGTTAAGAACACGTACCAGATAGTAACATGATGAATCGTAGTCGCATGCAAATGAAATTTGTGCATTTCTTAATCAAAATGAAGCACCTACGGGAATATCTTAATCTGACAAAATAATCCAATAATAAGATAGTAATTGGCTTTTACGAACATGGCGACTTAAACGTGATCATGAAATACCAAATAAAATTTCGTTGAATCTAGAGAGGAACAATTGTTTGAGGTGAAATAAAATGACTGAATAACAGATATGTTTACCTCGAGGTTTGGTTTATAACGACATCCTTTTGCAACAGAATGATTGGACCTGTGGCTTTCTTTTAAAAATCCAAAGACGAAGCCTAAATTATACAATATAGTCAACATCAAATTTTTCCAGATTTCACACCACAATTACCCAAGAGTTTCCTGTTTGAAATTATAGGAATATAGGAGTCGCATCAGCATCAGACATTCGGGGCAGGCAATGTAATCGAATCAAACGCCGCAAAAGTGAGACGAAAAAGATTTGCCCTACTGATGAGAAAATAAAAATTCCTTTAAAAAAAGGAGTGAGCCTTGTTTGGGTTGTTCTATGTTTTTTGGAAAATCTTATGTAAGAAAGAAACGGTAGACACAATATCAGAGTGAATTCGTGAAGTGTTATTGTGGCAATTTTTGGGCTTAGTACAAAGTTCAATTTTAAATAAGTATAAAAATAGATATATCTTTGATTCAGGGTGTCCATCAAAGATTGAGGATTACAGGGAATGTGACTTTTTCCTGAATTGGACAAAAATAACAGACATGACCACAGACAACATGGATGAAGTGATCTTGAGCAGTTTTCTATTTTAGGAGGGCAGGGGGCGACAACATAGATTTGGAATGATATGCAGGATGTTAACCACAAGAATGTATAAATTGAGTTGTTAGATGAAGATTGAAAAGAAATTAAATACTGGCTTAACATTAACATTTGTGGAGTTTTTGGTGTCTATTAGTAGTTGAATTCTTTTTTAAAAATCAATACATATAGTGCTAAGTGTATATTTTCAAACTGAAAGTGGGTAATCAACTCATAGGCTGAAATAGGTTTAATTTTGTGTGTGTGTGATTTGGAAGTATTTTTTAGCACTCTACATAAAAGTGGAATTATGATCTTTTAAATTGTGAATGTAGTTCAGTAGGGCATAAGCTTTGATTTGATTCTCCATCTTTAAGAGGTAGGTGCTTGTGCATAGTATAAAGAAGTCATAAATAGTGTTTATTGCTAAAATTCAACTAAGAATAATACAGGTTTTATACAATAACCTTAAGTGCGACATATCAGGCGCGGATCCAGGGAGGGAGGCGGAGGGGCGAGGGGGCGCCGCCTCCCGTAAATTCTGCAAAATCTTGCACAATCAGCACCTCATTTTAAACAGTTTCAGTCAGCCTTCATCCCCCCCCTTAACTTTTTGACATTTTTCAAATCCATCTCTGGATCCGCCCCCTGCATTATAGTGTGGTAGCATTGGAAATAAGATTTTTTTTTTTCTAATCTAGAAGTTGTACATTCACGGGATTTGAAAGAGTTCCATTTGATTTAGGTATTTTCATGCGGTGATTATTATATGGGTACGCAAAACCACAATTTGTTTGCTAATTAAATGCACCCTCCTCAGGAAATTTGAGTCAGTGTGTAAACTTACGCTTTATGTACAATAACTAACAAGTCTGAACAAAAGAGAGGCCATTGAGTTAAATCATAACCTAACAGCATGTTTTTTATTCGTGCTCATTTTTTGATGAGAAATACCCTCAAATAACATGTACATTTAAGATAGTGTTTCCCCCAATAGCACTGCCAGTTTGCCTGGGAGAAGCCGTGGCCTAGAGGTTAGGGGGGTGCTTGCCTGCTGCGCAAATTTACATCAAAATTCCCGCGGGTTCGAATCCCGTGGGGTCGTGGCACTTGCTGGGTTTATGCGGGTACTATCATTCTTGATTGAAATCTGTATACCAGGCTATTGATTAAATACAGAATATCCGCCTCCTCCATGGTTCACTTGGATTGGGCAAATGGATCATGAAGCATCCCGTCCTTCGGAGGGGGACGTTTCAGAGGGAGCCTCTGTCTGTCCTCCCGTGTACATAGAGTCACAACTGTACATGTACATCGCAGTCAGTGGTGAATAGATAGGGTGTAAACCCCTGACTGTTCACAATCCGCCCCAGCCTCAATAGACGGCCATGTTAGGGAGCGTCCGTATCATGGTTACACTCGGCCCGGATCAGCAAACACTAGCTGAACAAATCCCTGACACCACCACAAAGCCATTTACCAATGCCTGTGGATTACGAACAAACAAACAAACAATGCAGTTTGGCCTTTCAAGTGTTTCATTGACTTCATTTAAATCACATCAATCACTATTTATGTGCCCAAACTTATCAAATGCAGTAGGATGCCTAAAATTGCAGACACTCAGGTTGGAATACAACTTAAGCATTTTATTATTTTTCGTATTTTTCAAAACTTAACCCCATATTAGTAACATGTTACCATTAGTTTCAAAATCAAAGACTCAATTTGTGTTATTGTGGTGTCTTTGCAATTGGCATCAATTTTGCACTTATAGTAGTATTAAGTATTGAAAAATCAAAGCACAAAAATCATAACTTCATAATTTGTATTCCAACATCTGTATAAGCAAATATCTAGTAAATTATCTTATCAAAATGTTGGTACATAAATACTATTGCTCCAGTGGCTCTTTGAAATGCACATAAACCTTCAAAACCAAAACTTACAAATATTGAAGAATAAGACATATGAACATGTCATTTGCAGTATTTTAACCCATGAGATAATGCTGAGCCCAAAATTTGAAATTGCAATTAGCCGTATATTTCATACCATCACAGTCTTACTAACTTGTGTTTTTCCTGCCCAAGTATTGTTGTTTCTGCACTGTGTAACAACCTTACAATTTTCTTTTCCCTTGCTAATTATGAACAAGTATTCATATCAAAACATCTTGCTAAAATTGAGGAAAATACCTAAATTAACAAATCAATATAAATAAAGAACAATTACGGTAACCACAGTTCTTATTGTGTGTAATATATAAGAGTAATGATAACCATCAAAATTGCTTTCAATTCAGCAACAACACATGAATGTGTATATCATGTAAGACCAAATACGCATAACTTGCCATAGCTACTTTCAAAATGCAAGCAAGTTTTACCCATTTTGGAACAATGCTTTAAACATGTGCTTAGACTACATCCTTTATTGTAGAAATGGCATGTCATCAACATAAATACGTTAACATCACATTTCTCAAAAGCAGTATTCAGTAAATTAAGAGAAATTCTCTTTACTTTAATATTTCTTTCAGTCTGAGTTACGTCCCTTCTGGTTGTTTCAACTCTCGATATATGCTTTACAACTCAGTATATAGTCTGATCACATCGGCAAAAATTTTTTATAGTGTCAGAAAGTACTTGCATAACTTCTATGTAAGCTGATATGAAATTTGGTGAACATCTACAAAAAATACATTTACAAGCATAAAAAAAATACATCACACGGCTAAAATGGCACATTTGGGGGTGTGTGTAATGAACTCATATCCCAATTGTAATTACTTGATGAAGGAAACACCAATTGATGGATTTGGCACCTCACATAAGTGAGCTCTAACTTGTCTAATTTAACGAAACAACTAATAGACTTAAACATGACGAGCATATTTCCACACTCTATCTATTCAAATACAAATCCTCTTTATCAACAAAGATTTTTTAAAACATCTGGAATGCACAGGTATAGTTTACTATTTAAAACTGAAATTTACAGGTCTAGTTTACTTTAAACTTTATTACCAATGCAAGTATGCAATATCATGGGAACAGTACCGCCCTTTACTAAAATGTGTTTTTCTTTGGTTCGTTTCCTGCTGTAATGTGGAATGTACACCATTGTGACCTCTAATAATTCCCTATACTGACTGTTCCCACTGTTAATTTTCTCTAAATTGCGTGTGTACGTCATCACTGCATGCAAAGCTAATTTTTGCCGGTCAACATAGGAACAAGTTCAACAACAGCTAATTATTGTTGTTCCTTCCAAAATCACTTTCTAGTACTGAAGTGGCTTGGCCGCGTTGGGTACGCTTCACAGGCTAAGAGGTCAAGAAGGGTAAATAATCAATATTCATACATAAAGTTTGCCGTTGCATATCATCCAATCCTTAAGTCCCCCTTCATCGCAATAGTGAAGACATAGCCCATAACACTCCAATTTATCACACACATCAATTCATACATAGCAATAGTACTGGTCACCATGCAGGTCGCTTGCAAAAACTCTAAAAAAAACGTCCTCTGAATCATGAACGGCTAACTGAAACGGGCTATAGATAATGATAGTACAAACCCGGGACACAACACAACATCGAAACGATACTACCCCAGTGTGACCTCACATAATTACTTGCAAGATGCTAAACACAGTCTCTGAAACAATGACACCGCTAACTGAAACCGTGCTATTTTGTAAGATGGACAACCCGGGACACACAACATGGAAACGAGACTACAATGGCATGTTTTAAGTAAAATTTTTGAATAATTGAAAAAATAAAAAATAAACAAGACATCGACTTCTTCTTGATTAATCTCTGCCGAAAAAAAAAATAATTTTAGGTCACCAATAATCAAGACCAACTCCCCCATATATTTTTACACAATATTGGAGCATCCACTATATAACATATCATGTTGTAACGAGAAAATGCCCATCAATGCAGAGAGAATGATTGAAAAATAACCCATGATAAATGGCGTAGTACATAGCAGGAGACAATTTATACAGTGTTTTTGAAATATATTCCTGTAATTTCGCAAAAGAAAAAATGAGAACTTCTCTTGATTAAATCTCCTGCCGATAAGAAATTAATATTTAGGTCATCTGTATCTTGAGCAGCTCCTCATATATTTTTCCACAAAATTTGGAACATCCGTTATGTAACACGGTGATGTTAACGTAGATATCCCCAATTTGGCTACAGTTTCCTACGGGCGGGTCCGGAAGTGTGTAGGTCTGTGTCACAGACTGCGAAAGACATTATCTAATTAATACTGGCGGAGCGATTAAACGTTCAGTCAGGTCGTCCGTCATAGCGAATGCATGCAATGAAACAAATCTCAAATATCTCGAAACAGGATATACGTACTTACCGGAACGCCGGAACAGTTTCCAAAGCCAAGCTAATAGGTCCGCCCCTAAAATCCTCCATTCACTGGCCTACGAATAGCTGAGTGGCCTCAGCGATTCCTGAAGCATTATGCGAACACAGAGCCCGTAGTTTGGGTTCATCAATTCACACAGAATAACGCGAGCATTGGCTGTAGACCATTCAATTAGACTTCCACTACCGATCGTGATAATGTGAATCTTTTTCTAGTCAATTGCATCATTTGATTTTCATGACCATAACATGAACAACAGACTGACCTGTATCCAAAAAAAGAAGTTCATCATCTCCTCGAGTGCATATATAGCGCAAGGTCCAAGTCATGACCCAGAGCCTTATTTCAATTTTCACAACAGAGAGGGAGACCTTATCATGCTTATCCCAGAATAGCAATTGACGGAAGGAAGCTGAGACCATCTCGTTATAGGGGCAATCTTGATCGCATGCCACATGCAAGAAAGGAACGGCAAACTGAGCTGCAATCTGGGAGTTCACCGTCGAAGTGGGAGTGACCACGCTCATAAGTTATTTTTTATTAAATTATTTTCTTATAGTAAATTAAATCCCACAAAAGGCAAGGCTTATTACCCATATCACTACTTGGGGGTCATCTATGTATCTTTGAATATTGACTTGGCACGCCCTTAACACTTTAACGGCCCATTAAAATGGACATGTTTTCTTGCTTCTTCTCTTTCCTTCACTTTGGTCCACTTCGGGTTTATTTAGTCTGTTAATATGTTTAGCGTTAAAGCCACTATCCGGCGATTTCCTTCTTCCAAATTAAGCAAATTGCCCCCCCACCCCCCCCTTTTTTTCATCAAGCCCTTTTTACAAAACACCCGTGTTGTAAAAAAAATTTAAAAAAATATAAAATGTTTTGTAGTGGAAAGATCTCTGTATCGGCTAATCTGAACCCGCCATATATGTCCAAGAAATGACTAATTGTATGCATTAGTTTTACTATAAAAGTCGGATCCGACTTTTATTAGTAAAAAAAACAGTCGTAAATGGCATCTTCAAGAACGCTTTAAATTGCTTTAGTGTCTGTTTTTCACAAAGAGGAGTAATATAAGATGTTGATATGACATAACCTAACAATTTAGATACAAAATGGGCATTTTGAGTTTGGAAAAAATTACCTGATATGGCTTTTAAAAAACAGAATGTGGATTTTTAATATTTTTCTCCAGCTACATACATGGCAATTCATTAGTTGTTTAGCAAATTAATGGAGTTGAGTTTAGTGTGAGAAACGGATATATTTTTTAATAATTATAATAGATTATGGTATAGGGATTTTAAAGTTAATGATATTGTATTATGGAATTACAGTTGACCCATTAAGTTGCATTTCGATGGATTCCCAGCCCCTTCTGTCTTTATAATTGCCTTTTTCACCTCTAGATATGCAAATCCCTTAGAAAAAACTTATTCACAACTTTTTAGTTGATCCCGACCATTTGCGGTTTTTTGTGTTATTAGCCGCGAATGCTGTTTCCCACGGTCCCATAGAGCCACTGCTGCTAAATTTCTGTCCGTTTTACGGACAGACACTACAAATTGACAATTTTGCTTACGATACGACCGATTTTGTTGCGCGTAAGATTATGCACATGGATTCTACGGCTTAACGATTCAGATGAATAAAAATCTCAACTTTTTTGTTAGGTAATCGGGGGCGACACGAGGCCATGTGCTTGATCACGAACTGCATGCCCCCTTTAAAATACAACACAAATAAAGATGTTAGGATTATATAAATAGTCATTTTGCTAAAAGGTTCAAATAATGTTAACTTCGGTGTAGTAAAAGGTTGAACGATGGTAGAGATAGGTATTGAATTTATTAAAATTTAATGTTTAATATTAGAAAACTGATAAGCGATGGCAGATGAATTTAGAACTGAATGATGTTATTTTCGTTATTATTTTTTAATATTGAATACAATGAAGTTATTATAACATTTGGTATGAGAAATAATAATTGGAAGATAGATTCTGTGCTATTACAGACTGATAGTATTGTATGGAAAAAAAAAGGTCGCTTCATATGCTAATATTATCTACTTAAACCGTTACGAGATCTTGTTAAATATATGAACACTCAGGGTTTGTTGACATTTTAGCCGATATCAAGGCGGCATATTTAGCGGAAGCCGAAGAGAGTCTGTGCTCCGCCCCCTCCCCCCACATTGGCGCATGTGGACGATCAAATGCAAAAAAAACTTATTTACCCTTCACCATTGTCGTACCGTGGAGCGAAGGGATTCGGGTGTGATCTTCAGACGTGATCTAATAAACTGGTAGCTATGTCCAATATGCCGAAAATCCGGGTTCTAAAAAAATGGAGGGTGCTTCACTGCAAAATATGCAACACTAGTGTTAAGCTTCATGATGTTATTTGGTTGTGTTAATTAAAGCTTATTAACACAAATATGGTATCAAAACAATATCTAAAATGGCTTCTTTTGGTGGACGTCTTTGTAGAATAAAGTGATATATTATTTGAGATGAAAAACAACAAAAGCAACAATAACAACCCCTGCTTTAATGTAGGATATTACACCAACTATCTTTAACACCAATCATGATGTTACATTAACACCCTCTATTGAAGCTGGACTAGTGTTACATTTACACCAGTAGAATCAAATCAATACCAGTGGTGTTTAACAGAGCAAATTAACACCCAATGGTGTCACATAGGACAAGTACATGCACAACAAGTAACTGTCCACCTAGAAAACAACCACGTGCACTTCAAGTAAAAGTCACTTGGACAACAACCACTCACACATTAAATACCAGTCCACCTGAACGACAACCACATATACACTTCAAATAACCGTCAAATGGATTATAGTAACATGTACATCAAATAATTGTCCACCTAGACGACAAGTACAATGACCATTATTGAATGTCCATGTGATTGTCATTCAGGTGGGCTGCTATTTGATGTGCGTATGGTTGTCGTACAGTGGACTGTTATTTAATGTACATGGAGGAACGGGTTGGCGCAGCGTATTTCCCTCGTCTTTCACCAAAAAGGTTCTGGTTTCGATCCCCGGTAGGGACTCGTTCTCGGTGGCTTTATGTGATTTGGTTCTCGCTCCATACTCGTTCCCACATGTTGCTACCGCTTCTACAATCGAGCTTCTTGGCATACATTCTGTTCTGGTAATATGGTTTCTCTGATGTGTCTGAGCGCCTGTGGTTGCCCGCTCAGCGCATTGAGCACGTAGATCGTGGATATGACGCGCGTTAAAAATATTCAATTATTATTAATACATGCAACTCACAGTAACATTCACATGGACGTATTCGACATAATAAGATCTTGAGTTCACATGGAAGACATCACAAGCACTCAACAACAGTCAACTCGTATACACACCTAATGCGCTTTACATAACAATCACCTGTACAAACATCAACGTGCACATCCACTATCCGTCTATATGGACAGCAACCACACGTACATCAATAAATTAATAGCACCTACTCTAACCACGTTAATTGATTATACCTTCTTTTTCTTGCATTAGGGTAGATATTATTTCAACTCCATGAATTGTGTTTACATGTGTAAGATATACGATAGATCCGTTTACTAATTGCTGTCGTTGCCGAACTGTAGAACGGTAGAAATTATAGGTCATTTGTTTGTATGGCAGTTGCCTATTTTAAACTGGGATTATACTTATACCCAGCGTTGTTTATGCATACCGATACGCTACCTGTATGCAATGTAGTATGCATTAAACGAGCTTGGCCAGTGCAGTGCCGAGAGGGTTTTAGGACTGGTCAAGTAGGTTTTCGTTTGAATGAATTTATGCACTACAACAGAAAAATTATGTTATTCTCATGTAGCTTAAGAGTCATTTAGACTCTTTCCAAATTCTAGTTCTGCTGTCCTATTTTAATGTGGCATAATTAAGGTATTTAAATGCACTCTAAAATCTTAGTCCAGCTTTTGAGTAAACATTACCCCCTGCAGGGTGAAAAATACTCCCCGCAAATTTTTGCATAAGGTCCTGTAATTTCTAAAGGGCATGGGGATAGCAATTGAGTTGTGGGTCACACTATCCCCACGCACGCCAGAACCGTTGAAAACAAATTTAAGAAGTGGTCCATCCCCACCGCGGAGTTGAAAGAGGAGTATTAAATTAAGATATTAAATATTGTTTGGCCACAACTCCATTGTCTGTTATATGAAGACACCCGGAAATATAATTATATTGAATTCACTTCAAAGGGTTACACGCGAGTGACACATGTAGAAATCATCCGAATGATTTGCGGGTACTAAAAGTAGTATCGTCACGGTAAGCACCCGTGCTGTCCTCGTTTGGCAACTTGTACTTAGTTTGACATCCCCGCATCTCCCATCATTGTCCACGGGTTTTGTTCGATATTTGTGACACGATCCAAACCACTTAGGCCGAAGTAGGTAATTTTGAAAATTGGAGTCACCATTATCACAATTCCCATACTCAAGCGTAATATTACTAAAAATCCTCGTAGCCCCAGAATACTTGCTAAAAGTTATGAACCTTGGAGTAGCATGCTGTTGTACTGTAAACAGTGTGTCCCATTCACAAAATGTCTCGCTCATGGACAGATATATAACGTCGCCCGCATCACCTACTGTCGTATTTCACAGTTTTGAGTTTTTTTGCGAATTCCGCCTACTTACTTAGTTCATCGAGTTCTCTTGCCTCCACAAAGTTTTAAAATGTGAGGATGCCTATTAATTAGTTGATAATTACAGATTTTTTGTCATTTTTCCTGAAAAGCATCATATCCGAATTTCACATACTGTCGTTATTTTAAAAACAATCGCCATTCATTTACACTGTTTGGTATAGCGTTCTAATTTGCCGATCCTAAAATAAAGGATTTCACATACAGACCTATGTTTGACGTATTTCCATCCATCGTTCATTTCGTAAAACGCTTTTTCACATAGAGATCTATTTTACCTACATTGAAAAACAACGGTTACTAAATGCGTCGTTTTTGCAATCTACATTATTTTGTGATTTCACATACACTTATAACGTTGGTAGCCTACTTAAGATACTATAATTTCAGTTTTAAGTTGGATTTAATGGTTAAAGGATTGGACTTTAATATGTTTTCTTCAAACAGTCAATTCTAGATGTTTCTTTTAACTCGTTTTACAGTATAGACTGAAATGTCGCGGTAGATTTTAATGCCGATTTTCTCGGAACACGTGTTTTTGTAAAATACGACAATATGGTGATGTGGGCGACGATCAATAACTGGATCAGTATTGTTCTCATTTCAAGTGTATCCAAATATGTTTGAATCCAGTGAAAAATTCACCACCCCACTTCATTGGTTTGAACTGGCCCAATTTTGAAATCACAGATTATGTAAGGGTAACGCCTTCCGAGTCGTTCACAGTTTTGGCAATAAGGGGAACTTCACGCCACACACATGTTGTCGCTCCTAGATTACAGGGTGGAGCAACCGGCACTCCGCGCCATCGTGGTTAGAGACAGACTTCAGGACCGATTCCCAACACCATGTGAAAATTTTTTGCCTTTGGGAATTTGAAATCAAAGGTCTACGCAACACGCCCTTTAACAACCGGTGAGGCGCACTGAAGTGTTGGTTTTGAAGTGGACAATAGTCCCGTCCTGGCAATTCACTGATTATTGATTGCCACCGTTGCATTGGCTTAAACAGAAATTCAAGAGGAAGGACGTTTAGGACATTACACTTAAAACTGGACATTCAATAAAAACTCAAGCTGAATCACACACTGTGGAATAACAACCAGTAGAATTCAATCCCATTTAATAAGTAAATGGACTTTAACTTCATTACAAGACCACAAGCACTGAATAAGGTACGTTGTAGAGTGAACATTTCTTATTTATCAAACACGGACTGGACTGAAAAGCACTAACGGTAAACAATTGTCCGTCTATCATGTCTATTCAAACCAATGAAGCGAGACCAGTGATATTTTCACAAGAGTTACAAAATTAAGTGCACTTTTCCGTATTTGCACACCAAAGAGCAATACTTGGCTGAGACATTTTTTACACATACTGTATTCAGTTTAGCTCTCTACTTTTACCCAGATCTGTCACACACGGTGGGTTATTTTGAGTGTATTATTTGAGTACATTATTCGCCTAAATATTACTTCCGACCTTTTGGTACATTTTCCACTGATTGCCCAAAGTGGCCTGAAATAAAGTAAGCGGCAGACTTTATGGAAAACGGTAATCTCTTATATATTCAGTGGACATCAGCATCTCTCTGCAAATTGCAATAATAATTGAAAACGAGCCATTTTGAAAGGATATAGTAATAAAATGATCTCATGATCTTATAGAACGGTTTGGATCTTTGAAAGTCATTATTAGGGAAGCAAGTTTTTATTTAATGAATAACTTGACAGTATGGCGCAGTTTGTAGAGCCTGGGGTGTTACGAAGGACGTGTTATGTATGTTCCTGTGTCAGCTACCACCGAGTAGAGACACAGATTACCTACCTATATATTAGACGTACACTCACGGCTGTCTGCATCGTCGCGGTAACAACGTGGTTACACCGGGTCTCAGCGCGAGCGGTATTTCTCATGGCCAATTTTGTTTTTTTAGCCTATATATTATGTGCATGAATATGTTGTTTTTTATGATGCCCGATACGAATTTCGTAATGATTTTCCTCAAAAATGACCAAAACATACTAACAGAGAACACGTGTATATAACACCCTCATCTGTCCACTATCAAACTGCGAGGTAGCTACGTAGTAACTGCGAGATAGCTACGTAGTAGCTGTATTGTCTACTCCGGTACTGTGGGGCTACACCATATCCACATTCTTCCCACCTAGTGAGCAACTACAGGGTATCGCAACTAGCCCCAGTATGTCCTGTGCAGTAGATGCAAGCGTTAAACACGATGGAGCCGCCGTATCGGCTACCACGTGAGTAGAAAACATTAGAAAATCACTGGTAGCTCAGGAAAGCCTTTCTAGTTTGTAACAACAAGCCGTAAAAAGGTGGAACCTTCGCAGGCCCGAATGGGACTAGTTTGAGAATCTGGTGGATGCAGCTCCCGACACCAACCTCCTCCAACTTGGACAATTCTTACACAGTACTATGTAAAGTCTTCATTAAGATAGCAAAGAAGCTCATCCCACGTGGCTGTCGTCGCAGTTACATCCCATCCTGGGACGAGGAATGTGATGTTCTTTACAATGAATCCTGAACTCTGAACCCGGGGAAGAAGCGACATCCAAGGCTTCAGATCTGACAATCTGCTTGGACAGGAAACGTCGCGAGCACTGGAAGGAGACGGTCCAGGGAATTGGTTTCACTCATTCTAGTAGGAAGGCCTGGAAGACTAAAAACCGCCTCACCGGCAGAGTTCCCAAACCATTGAAATGTCCTGTGTCTGCCAACTCAATTGCTGAGCAACTCCTCGCAACTGGTCGTTTCAAGGATATTGATGAGGATCACACTCGCTCTGTTAAAAGAAAATTACCAAACTTCGTCGATCCACTGGCGTGAACGGGTCACTTTCAACACCCTTCTCGCTAGATGAGCTCACCTCTGCTATCAGTCAACTAAATATTGGAAAGGCCCAGGGCCTGAGAACACACCAGCGGAGTTGATGCACTGTGGCCCGCGATGTCTTGATTGGCTCCAGAAGTTCTACACATGTTGCCTCACCGACCAATCCTTACCCAAGATATGGAGGAGGGCTGCCATCATCGCACTCCCCCAAACCAAACAAGCCTGCTGACAACCCCAAGGACTACCGCCCAATATCACTACTTGCGTTTCCTTCAAACTATTTGAGAGGCTGATCCAGGCCCGGCTGGAGCCATTCGTCGAATCCCATCTGCCTGATGAACAAGCTGGAATTAGCCGTGGCCGGAGCACTGTCCATAAGATCGTTAAACTCACAAATTGTATTGAGGAGAGATTTGAAAAGCGTCGTGAGGCAGGCGTCGTCTTGGTGGACCTCACTGCAACATATGGCACCGTGTGGCATCAGGATCTGACACTCAAGCTTCTAAGGACCATCCCGGATCGTCACCTTGTACAATTCATTATGTAACATGCTTGCAAACCGCAGCTTTGTTATCAGTGTTGGCTCCATGTTGTTTAACCTGTATATCAGCGACTTACCTCAAACAACATCTAGACAGTATGTGTACGCCGACGATCTTGCTCTTCTTCACTCGGACAGAAGCTGGACTGAAGTAGAAAGTACACTAACTTCAGACATGGCCCTACTTGCAGCATATCTCAAGACCTGGAGACTCAAGCTGAGTGAAGCCAAGACCACCGCTACTGCCTTTCATCTTAACACCACAGAGGCTCATCGCCAGCTTCAAATCAATCTCAATGGAGTGCCTCAGCCATACAATCCTACACCAACCTACCTGGTAGTGAAGCTTGACCGGCAGCTTACTTATCGGCAGCATCTCGAGTCAGTACGTGCAAAGATATCCTAGAGGAATAACCTCATGCGCTGCCTTGCTGGATATTCCTGGGGTGCTAGCACATCCACCCTACGCACCACCCCCCTGACTTTGGTCTACAGCGCTACTGAGTATGCCGCCCCAGCATGGTGCAATAGCTCTCGCACAAAGAAGCTAGACACAGTACTCAACTAGACCATGAGAACCATTACTTGCTGCCTATACGTCCCACTCCATCTGAGTTTTTCCGAGTGCTTTCAGGCATTGCACCT
Source organism: Ophioderma brevispina (assembly GCA_023653785.1). Lineage (NCBI taxonomy): Eukaryota > Metazoa > Echinodermata > Ophiuroidea > Amphilepidida > Ophiodermatidae > Ophioderma > Ophioderma brevispina. Next base: position 30,790 of record JAMKCH010045367.1, on the reverse strand, counting down.
GCAGTGTTTCGGAGAGAATATCACACATAAACTGGTGAACAAGGCTCTGTTGGACAACAAGCACCTGTTGCATAAAATTGTCAAAGAATCACACCAGCTCGGCAGACAGAGACTGCGCTCTCGTCGACCTTCTGACGGATCGCTGCTAAACTCTCCAGCTCTCCATTCAACATTCTACAGACATGGAACACTGCCTGGCTAGATACTCCAAGACCAGACCAATTCACTATCACACCCATGACAAAACTCTCACCTGGTAACAACCTTCCAAGTAAGGAATGGGTCACATTGAACAGGATTCGTACAGGTGTCGGTCGTTTCAACAGCAATATGTACCGATGGGGGCTGCGACCTTCTCCAGCCTGCCAATGTGGCTCTCCATCACAGACTGCGGATCACATTTCTCAATGAGTGGCCTACCTTTCGTCCACCGGTGGATATAGACTTCTCAAACCCCAACCAGTCAACAGTGAGCTGGCTCCACCAACTTCAATATATTTAGCTGCTGCTTCATACGCAAAAAGAAGTAAGAAAACGGCCGTGTACAGAGTCTTGTGATGGATAGTCCTAGGGCCCATCTGTCCCTATTTTGTTTTGGTGTACTGCATCATTTGTTTCAGCACTATACCCAATAGCGTCGTCTATAAGGTCACAGTTCATTCCGTATTATGTTTATGTTTAAGCCAGGACACTCTGAAAAGGTGACTCTCAGATCTTTTACAACGGTGTCACAAACTAGGGAGTCCTATGATGTGGAATCCACTTCTGTTGTGTTCTCCATTGTATGCTGCACCCATTATTTGTTTCAGCATTATACCCAATAGCCTCGTCTATAAGGTCACGGTTAATTTATTCCTTAAAGGTTTAAGTGTGAACTAGGACACGAAGTTATAGGTGGTACTCCTAGTTCCCTTACACCGGAATATAACAATTAAAGCACACATGAAAAAAGGGTATAAGCCTGATCTTACTTTGACGAATACGTTTTTTGCAGTATATAAAACGTCTAGTTTACAATTGAAAAGCCAAAGAAGAAAAACAACATAAGAAACCTCTCTTGAACGGTCAATCTCTATGCCACGACCACCGATGGAATGCATGTAACGTGTGGTGAATATTATTACACTACTCGGGTTCTTATAGCGTCATGAAAACCTCTCGATTTCAAATCATTCGTAAAAAAATTCGAAGCTTCAGGAATATCAAAACCTTTACGATGGTCAATGAATATCATCATCATTCGCTCGTAGAAATTTTAGAGTGGACATTGACTAGGTATTTTATAACCATTTACCGTCTACGAAGGTCAGCTTTGGAGACTTTTGCACTGGTTTTCCTCAAGATCTATCGTTACTATTCCTTTTCGCCGGAGTGAAATTAACCCGTTATTACACACCCATATATATTATGCAGATAAGTATGACTCCCACCATGAACAGACGTGTCTGTTTTCGAACCAAAAGTAAGAATTGTTTCAACAACTGAAATCAGTTGTAGGGAAATTCGCGTGTATTAAATATTTAGTGGGCAAGACATTGGTGAAAATCACCGTTTGGTTGCTTTGCCTATCATAAGAGAATATGGTATAGATGTGAAGCACCCTATGTCCGGACAGAGACCTGCTGCCAACGCCTTAAATCCAGAGAGAGTCTCTTAAGTAAAGTCCAACCTCTTGAATCAGTCTCTAACGAGTTTAAGAGAGTCGCATTGTGGAAAGAAAGACTTGCTATCAACCAAGTTACATCTATTGGTATTGAACCTGATGAGCATCTTCCACTGGAGCTGACTCCTCATGGGCTGAATGGCGATGCCTCAACAGATTGAGAAATAGAACCGGCCGATCTAAGGTTTCCTTGCAGAAGTGGGGCTACCTGGAAGCAGATCAGGACACTACCTGTGGTTGCGGAACAGCACCACAGACAGTGGAACATCTCTTAGTCTGCCCACTGTTGGAGCAACAATGCACAGAAAAGGACCTTGCGGAATTCAGTGAAGCAGCCAGACATTGTACCCATTTCTGGCTGGATCAAATTTGAGAACCACTGTGTTTGGACACGATAAGAAGAAGATATCACAAAATTAATGAATGGATTTAATCTCTGTCCCATTTAAAAAATGTATAATCGGATCAATGGTCATATTACAATTTTCTGTGCACCATCCTTCCAAGTATCACTCAAGGATACCATAAGGGCCATTTTATACTCCATAGTCGACTTCGAATATTCAATGGCGAAATGTTGATAGCGAATACTTTGGTGACGTCAAAACGTATCCGATGTGAGATAAAAAGCATAAAGTATCACACGAGATATTCAACAGTGGCGGTTTTGGATGTACTGGACTATTCAGGTGACCTCGATAAGATCACAATATCAATGGTTTGCCGATCCTAGCACATCGATAACCACTGTAGCAAAATGCGTATCCAAGTATTCGCGCATGCGTCAAGGTTTATAGCGAGATTAATGACAATCTCTTAGTAGCAATAAGTCCCTGCTTTACGGAATAAAGTGCATCAAGCATAACCATGATAACGGAGTGCTTGAGGCTGGAGACTCAAATTTTACATGGCACCCTTACCCATTTTGGGATTCTAAATTTGTGCTTAAATAGCTAAAAAAATTGTATGTGGTAATGTTTTTATGAATGGTCGACAAGTGTCTTGTATGCTGTATGTAAGCACATACGTGTACTAATTCGTTTTGCATGTGTAAAAGGAGCTGAAGCCAGTGTCATGAATTACAGCGTCCCTGTGAAGTAGGTTCTACCCCTTGCATCCTGCACGCATCATTTATTTCAGTGCTAGACAATAGCTCGCTACAAGTACGATGTTTATTCAGCATATGTAACATGTGGCAAGGACACTCTATCATGGGGACTCTCAGTTTCGTTGCACCGGTGTGAAAGCAACTATAGTCCGCTGGAAGCCAAAGTCCGTGCTCCATAGACGATAATGGAATACAGTGAAACTAACGTTGCGTGAAGAGCCAAGTGAATCGAGTGCCTTATTCAATATCGTTTGTAGGTGGACCGTGAGTCCGGCGGACTATAATTACTTCTACAGCGGTCCTAAGATTCAAAACAGTGCCGGACTGACGTGAACATTTTCACATATTCACAATGTTCGATGGAATATGTTAGCGATCAAACCAAGGACCGTTTGGTTGACACTTAATGATGAAATCAAATCTGATGCGTCGGTGTGGGTTTCTTGCCGTAGCAGTTTCAAGGGTAAGACCCAGCCTCTTAAGTCTTAACTAAAACATATCAAGGAACGCAGATAGATGCAAGATAGCCAACGGGCGGATAAACCAAGAACTCATCTTTTTTAACCCATCATGCAGTTTGAGATTTATATAATATATATATATATATATATAATATATATATATATATATAAATCCAACCACACCATCGCAAACCCGCCAAATATTGGATATCAGAGCGAAAACCGAGGCGATCGAAATTAAACATTATACACACTGTTGCTCATAAAGTTGGAATATTCAGACCCCATTTTAAAACGTGTCTATTGAACGCCCCAGTAATCATATTAGAATAGGTGAATGATTACATAATGAGTCCCCACTACCAGGTGAAAAGTGAATCCATGCATAATTTTGAACTACGTAACAATGCCTTTTGTGGGGAGCTATAAAAGCCCAGACGTCTTTTGTTTGTTCCTTTTCCGTGCTCCAAGCCTGTGTGCCACGAGCCCACGTTTTTCAGAGTTGTTGCTTCACAACAAAAACTGACACAGAGGTTCCTAGGCTATGGCCTACGTCCAACGGCATTTCAATACGCCGAAGAGTGCCTGCACTCCGACAGGGAGGGTACAAACAAGGCAAAGTCGCTGATTTCTTCGGGATATCGCGGAGTACGGTCTGTAAAATCCTCAGACATCATCGAGGAGCCACACAAATATCCAGGGACGACCACAATTGATTACCAGACCAGATGATCGCAAATCCTTAATCTGTGCGTAGAGCCCGGAAAAATGCCAACAAGCCGTCTTCGTCGTTTGTAGAGAAGACACGTTTGTAGAGAATCAACGTTTCCCCCAAACTGTAAATCGGGCAAGACGAATGACCAAATATCCACGTCTAACCGTTCATCACAGAGTTGCTCGACTTCGCTGGGCTAGGGAGCACAGAAGATTACAGCTCGGACACATGTTGTCTTTATGGACGAGAGCCGCTGGAAGACAAAGAGTTCGTCGATTACGTGGTGAGACCCTCCGAGATGACTGTATTCAGGAATCGACTCAAGGTGGTGGCGCCTCAATGATGGTTTGAACCGGTATTCATTATGGAGGGAAAAACGTGACTGGTGGTGCCAGATGGTAACAAGAACAGCGGTCGTGTACCTGGACATTCTGGAAACCACTGCCTGCCACATGCAAGGAGGGTTCATGCAAACAATTTTCGGCTGCAAGATGACAACGCCACGCCGCACAGGCCCGATGTATTGAGACAATTTCCTGAGGCAGAGGGGTGGAGCAAATACCATGGCCTGATTGCTCCCCTGATATGAATCCTATCGAGCATGCCTGTGATGCCTTTAGGTCAATGACATGGACAATTTTCCTTTCCTCAAACTCTACAGGAGTTAGTCCAGGGTCTGACCGATAAGTGGGACCCTCTGCCCATTGACATCATAAGTAAGTATGCCGCGACGTCCTGACGCACTGATTCATCCCCCCCCCCCGGGTGGGGCATACTCGATAATAATAATAATAATAATAATGATTTGAATATTTTTACGCGCGACATATCCACGTAAATGTGCTCAAAGCGATGTGCGGCAGCCATGAAAAGCGCTCAGCACATCAGAGAAACCATGATACCAGAACAGATTTATGCCAAGAAGCTCGATTTTAGAAGTAGGAGGAAACCGGAGTACCCGGAGAAAACCTGCGGAACGAGTAGGGATCGAGAAACCAAATTCACACAAACCCGCCGAGAACTATATAGCCCCAACCCGGGGATCAAACCCGGGACCTCATTGGTGAAAAGCGAGGGAAGATATGCTGCGCCAACCCGTTCCCCTTAGTGACTGATTGACTTTTAAAACAGTACTATTGAACATTTCGATGCCGGAAAATCACCCAAAAATGTGTTATCTGTAAAACTGACTCATGTGAAAACAAAAATTCTAACAAAATCCTTAAACCTGCTGTTCAGTTGAATATCGCTTTTATAGCGACTTTACTGAGTAATTATTTAGATTTAGATTTCAAATACCCTCTTTTCCTTTCGGGTTAAGTACATATTTTGTAAAGGGTTGTAATTGGGGATAGTCATGGTGATGGATGTGTTCGGAAGAAGAGGACTGATCAATCAAGTAATGTGGCGATTTACACCCAAGGTATCATAAATAAGTCACACCGTAAGAATCATTACTTAAAAAGTGGTAAAAAGTATTTCATTCCAACTTTATGAGCAACAATTCCAGTTTAGATGCATCGTTGCAATTAATCACAAAAAATGGTCACAAGTCAGAAATGCTAAGTCATTTTTGCGATCCAACCACTAAAATATTCGTTACAAAGACGAGCATCTATTTATAGCATACGGCCATTCCAGTTCCTAAAAGGTGTAAAGTTTATCAAAACGAAAAAAAATACCGCCATCTTTTGACAAGTTGTAAACAGTTCTGATTCGCCGCATAATGTATCGAAACTGGCGCACGCGCTGGTAGTTGCGTATAATAATTATAATATTGGACGCAAAAGAACTTATCGGTTGTAAATTCATTTATCGGTTCATCTAACATAAATTTAGTAATTTCGCGTCCGTCTAAAACAGACGGAAAAATTAAAACACAGTGGCTTATGGAGCTCTGTGATAAAGATATCCGTGCACAACACGAAAATCATCATGAGATCAACTGAATTTGAATATAAGCATTCTATTGAGGATATGTGAAGCTATGTGATGTTGTATCATAAACAGAAAAAATGGTGTTTTGTTTGGGGATAACGAAATGCACCTTCTTACTGATTACTTAAAGCTTTTGCTTAGGGATGGTCGTCATGTCACAATGGGCTTTTGGCGCTAGAGGTCAAACACCGTCTTCGTTTGTACTTCTTAAATCACCTAGGAGTATTTTAATCAATTAATAAATCAAAGAGGAACACGTAGCTTTTGTTTCCAATATTTCATTTCGGCTACAATTCTGACGCTAACATTACGCGAATAACCACGTCATAAGAACTTAAAGTACAAGAGGTTTTGATAGTGGGCGATGGTTAATCGCAAACGCAATACAGAGGGCAAGGTCGGACAATGACGGCGTCGCGAAAAGAATTGATCAAGTTTATGAAAGGTAAAATTTATTTCAGGTATACTATATTTAGGGAATTATATTGTTATTGCCCAAATAATGTTAGTAGTCATTTAACGTTTTATCATCACACATTAGGGTTACTGATCGTGGGATAGTAAAACACACCCCAAACACGTCATGATGGACTTGCGTAACATTTTATAAGTTTCTTGAGGTCAAATTACACCGGATACTTACTTCTGGATACTTCTACGATATAGCTATTGCTACCAGGGTCTGCCTGTTTAACCATAGATACACGGCTCTAGACAGTACAACATACACAACTAACTTGAAATGTACATTAAAACTATAAGAAACTTGAAAAGCGGTACTGACACATTTTCACAAAATATGAAATTTCTCATTGTCGCACATTATAGTCCTAGGGTAATTGGTAAGATAAAGATATTTTTATAATAAAAAAGAACCTACCCCAAAATCATATCTGGACTTAATAAGAGGCAAAGCCATCCAGGTAATTAGTAGGCAAACTTTAGGTGTTGGCGTAACTTTAATCACAATGCGTCTATACCATAAATATCATAGACTCGTATCATTAATATTAAAACAACAAAGGTCACGGACCGACAATAGGGAAAATGTCGTAGGAATCAACTCCGGCGTTGTGTTTTCTTGTGTTGAACGCCATTCCGTCGTCTAGCTAAATAAATGTCGCCCGGGAGGTCATTATTATGAACTCGTTCCCGTTTTCCCATAAGGGCGCTGATTTGGTATAATCATTCAGGTGAGGGCTAATGATTACGTATATAACGGCTTTTACAACCATGCAAAATATCAATTTTGAAAAATCTTGAGGGTGCCTATTTGAAATGTGACAGTGTTCTTTAATTTGCTTACTTGTGTTAATCGAAGGCAGCGCGCCAATAAATTAAATTGACTCCAGCTGGAGATTTTGTAAATCATGCTTTAAATATAGAGGAGGAGCTCGGACCCAGGTCGAACATCATCGTTACCCCTCACTACAGAAAAGGTTTGACACCTCTGGTAGTTAGTAGGACCCCCACATCAATGATAGGTAGGTATTACTCTAAAATTGTGTATCAAGTTTTCATAGGGGCCAATATTTTTAAAATGCTCCGATCATGTTGAAAGTATGCCATCTTGTTCCGTCAATGACATTAAGGATCCAAAAATGTATAGGATTTTGCTAATCCTCAGCGTAATTCAAAAAATAATATCGAATTCAATTCGAATTTTCTCTAGTTTAAACGTGCTATAAGTAATTTTACCACTTTTCAGTTCAATTGCTCTACATGCCACGAAATATGGCAATTAGCTTATTTACATAAACGTAGCCTTAGATATGGCTTGCTACGGGCGATATTTATGAACAAAACCCATCTTTCATATTGTAGCAACACTATTGGATTGATGAAGTAACATATAGCAGGAAGAGTTATCTTAGGGCAGATATAATTTTTTTATTAAAACCAATTCCTATTAACCCAGGGCCGCACACCTTGTAACACATCTCAAGTACAAAGGCTATGAGTGATTAAATTTGACAGACGACAGGAAACCCCTAAAACCGGGATTCTGCAGTGCCGCATGTGGTGCCTTAGGAGAGGGGGCCAAACAAAGTTTGTCAGGGCGTCAAATTTGTAAATTGATTCAATCATGTTGAAAAAGCACACCATGTTATGTGTCTTAACCATAAGGATCAGAAAAGTATAGTTTGTATATGTACAGCCTAAAGGTTCAAGAGTTATAGGCTAAAATAACAAGCAAAAATCAATAATAAGGGTCAATTCAGTTGTACAGGGGTCAAATTTTAAAATTGCTCCGATTTGGATAAAAAATGGTGCAAATATTGGTGGAGGTGCTCATTGGATAAAATTAAGGAATAGTTTGGAGTGTCTCAAATGCGGCTTAAGAAAGTAGGGAGGGTAACAAGATCAAGCCCCATGGAATGCAATGGACGTTGACCTTCTGTGACCCTACTCGGAAACTAAGCATTTAAGACAGTCAAAAACTAATCCTTATTTTAATCCTATGAACTTCCACCAATAATTGCACCATTTTTTATGCCAAACGGAGCAGAAACTTTTAACATTTGACCCCTTGTACAACTGAATTGACCCTTATTATTGATTTGTGATGTTTTGTTAGCATTTAACTCTGAAAATATTAGGATCTGTAACAGATACAAACTATACCTTTTCTGATGCCTTATGGTTTAGGACACATAACATGGTGTGTTTTTCAAAATGATTGGACTCAAATTTAACCAAATTTGACCCCTGTACAAACTGTTTTGCCCCCCTCTCCTAAGGCACCACTTGGGCACTTAAGAATCAAGTTTCAGGGGTTACGGGCAGGTCTGTCAACAATATTTAATCACTCAAACCTTTTGTACTTCAGATTGTTACAAATGTAGGGCTAGCTCCAGGCTTATTAGACCCTGGGGATCTTTACATTATGCGCCTGACCCGCCCTGGCATTTTTATAGTAATGAATGAATAAAGCGGGATATTCAATCAACCCAACGTAGTATCGATCCACTTGCGGGTTGTTACACTGTACTTGACTAATGGTTCAGCTAGACCTCTTTAGAATAACCCGCGGTAAAGGCTGATTGCAAATGAATTTTTCATAATCGAACAGTGGCGAGAGCGAGAAGCGCTGTATTAGTACATGCCAAAAGAGTTCGTGCACCAAACTGAATCTTTTTGTGCTAAATTTCACAGTGGGATCAAAAGCTATATACAGCCGTCAATGTAAAAAAAACAGATCCAGCCATGTCGGTGGGGAACGGTAGAAGATTAGATTTTTAGAAAACAGATCACGGGGACACGAAGTTTCCAGAAACGACGAGTGCACGTGGTTTAAGGGGAGGAAACCGCACCACCTTTAGTCAAGTTATTGCTACTTCTATTCCATTATAATGGATAAATGAGCTAGAAGTCATTAAAAGAGTTCATCTTTGTCAGCTACCTTTTGGTGTTCCCAAGAGTCCATTTTAAGACCCTCTTCGTTATTTATATTCACGACCTATGCGCTGCGCTTACAACACAATCTCATTTTACACATGATGGCAGGCAATTGTTACGATCGCATTGTTGATTAGCCACGTCGTTGCTCTTCAAAAAATGACTCATGTGTCACTCCAACTGATACTTGCCTGAAATACCACAAAATAGATATGTTTGTGTATGTTAGGTCTCCACTCCACAGTGAGTTCACCTTTGCAGTAGCTGTAAACTTTGGCAAGGTGACGTTTGCTCGAATAAATCAAAATCGGGGTGCTCTTTAAAGGGAGACTTCGTTTTGAAGCATATATCAGTGGTGGAAATTTCTGCATGCTTTTATTGTCGGGAAATGCTCTATTCTTTCATGAATAGAGCATCCCCACCTAAACAATGAAATTAACTCGGAAATCTCCGCCACAGCAAATGTTATAACACATAAAACCCGATCATCACTTGAAGGTACTACCGTTCAAATCATGTTAGGGTGCCTTCAATTAGTGACAAAACGACCCACTTTTATCGTGAGAAAAATACGACCCAATGCAATATACGCTTGTCTAAAAATATGGTACAATCAGAGATGAACTCGGAGATTAAATTACTTAAGACCGAAATCGTTGAAAGAGTGAAATCCACACTTTCTAGTGCTCTTATTTCATCTCATTTGCTTTTTGTAATCTTGAGATAAAGTGACAGTAACTGCAAGAGTTCAAATCACTTTTGTGCACCTTTTTAGGGCAGTGGATACATCAGGAAAATTCGAAAAAAATTAATCAAAAATCAGATTTAGAACAAGTATAGGTAATCGTAACATACCCGCAAGATGCATGAAATGAACCAAATTGAGGGCATTATCATGATTGAGGAGTCCAAGTGGTGATGAAATATCGGATCCAAAACATTATAATGATAAAATGGATATTTACGCCCAATAGTATTGGGTCCTCGGCTATGGATTTTTTTAAAGATTGGCTCGACATGCTCTCTCTCCTCCGTTGCGCCCAATATTTTTGGCACTCATAGTTCGACCAATTAATTTGTGCTTAATCGATCCAATTTTAGATCAAACGGATGTTTTAGTCATAACTGTCCGCACGGACACTTACGGCAAACAACACGTATTGGATGGAGATTCATATATTCTTTAAACCTGCTCTTCGCTTCCTTTTCTATCACTTTTCAGTTGCAAAATAACTATGAGAATTTTAACAGCATATCCGTCACTTTAAATCCATTCCAGCGTGCTGGTGAATCACAACATAATGTTTCTTGCTCGTTTCGTAAGAAGACCAATCTTTTTCTCAGCATTACAGAATGTTACGAGTTTTTAATTTCGTTCCTATTGCAGGTATGATGATATGGATTACAACAGGTTCTTCCCAACTTCACCCACTGACCTCTACCCATAGATAGCGGGCTCCGCACGTGAATGTCGCCCGAGTGTCAACACCAGGAAGTTGCCGCTCTCTAATACCTTGGAATATGGCGTGAGAAACAATGTATACCCTGCTGGTGACATATTTCCACACAGATGTTCTAATTGTTATAACAAAATTCCGTTGACTTTATATGGCTTTAACGTAAACGCCATATTACCAAGAGAGAAAAGCAACTTCTTGTTGTGACATGGCGACTCAGACCTGCTATCCCTGTGTAGAGGTCAGTAACTTCACCTGAAATTTCGCAAAATTTTTCAAAGAGTGAACAGTGTTGATTCCTTTTTCCTTTTGTCAGCATGAACCCCTTTTGCATTTTCAGCATTCAATAGCCACTTCTTCAATGTCCACGTACGATATCATGCAAATAATTTATATAGGCCTTTATGAGTTGCTTTTTGAAGTATAATCCCTTCCTTGAATTCGGAATTAGAAAACCATTAAATTTGTTTGGAAAACCTCAAATTTTATTGTATTGTGTTATACATGTATTTTTAAAGTGTTCTAATATAAAGGGCTCTCATTTTCTTCGCAAGGAGTTTCCAAACATTGCGATGATCAAAGATTTTGTTATTAACTCCCGTTATAGCAGCCTAATTTAAGACACCCACCTATGAATATGTACGCTCTAAAGCCATAATCGGACATGATGCTAATTTGAGTCTATCAAATCTGACCCCAAGCATTTTAGTGTCAGAATTTCATGACCACCCCTTTTAGTATATCAAAATGCTGTGACCCCTCCAAATATTTATGGGCGGATATTAAGGTCAATAGTATCTCAAAGATTAAACAAGGTCTCAATACCTTAATGGCCGCCCATGTTTGTGACCCTTTGCCAAAGAAAATGCCACCCTAGACCAGCTGAATCCCTCATTCCCTGCTACGGAGCGATGTATATGTAGAACAAATTCTTTCGTCTTTCTACCGCATAACGACAATGACAAGTATGATTTTTTTCAATCTGGCTAATAAATACTTAATTTTATTTACTTAAAACAGATATACATTCCTTTTAATGTTTCTTTAAATTTAGTGCATATTTTGCAGTAAACGTTTAATTAAACAGTCCTACATGGGTTTATACGTGCGAGTTGTATGTTCGACACTATAAAATTCTACAAACCATCCGTTTGACGAGAATGGCAAATATATTGGATGTTAACCCCTTTTAACGATAATCCACTTTCCACTGCTAAAAGCATTGGTTATTTTCTTAACCAACATTTTAGTAAAGATTGAACAATAACTTTTTTTACAAAAATACCCGCAACATATCCGTAGGGTACGACTTATTACCAATAATGGTTTTGCTTGCCCAACATTATACCCATTAGAAGTTTGCATCTTTTGCCGACCCTATTATGGCTTTTGCTGTCTGAATACGATTGATTGCTGTAATTTGGTCTGTCTTTGATTTATTTGTTCATTATTTTCGTCCATTTTTTCCTAATAATAGCTAAATCAATAAATAGATAACATCTTTGACCATTTGTAGGATATATTTTGTCTCGCAGGGATTGAGATCAATCTGAGGCACAGTAAGTTCGGTCCAAGTTAGGGCACTTAACGAATCTTACATGCTTTAGAATTCCAATTAGAACCAAATGAAAATACTAAGTGTCAATATTTCTAATTTGACATTACGGCGACATCTTACTTGAACGGACCTATTTTATAGATTATTAAAGGAAAGAAAATGAGAAAAATCGTCCCAGTTTTTGAAAAACTGATAGGTAAATGTCTCTCATAAACTTTTTAGGAAGTGAGCTTAAAGTGGCTCTCCCTGAAAATTTAGCAACGGTCCTTCACGGTATTCCCAAATCGGTGTGCTTTCATAATAATGTTGTCTCAGTACTACCATTTTTGTGCTATAATATTTCAAATTAATGATGTGAAAGTCTTAAAAGAATATGAAAATTAATTTGGACATTTAAAGCGTAGGGAATGTCAAATTGTTCGCCTTCACTGCAAATCATGTGCTTAGGAACTAAACGCCTTAGTGGCGTGTCTCACCTTCTGATATGTTTAACTTAGTGAGTTGAATCTAATCGTGTGCCATCACGTATCAGTTTAGGGTTTTGTAACAACTCCACAGCATGCTTTAATGTTATATATTCAACGCTTTTTCACGCGTCTTACTTTTTGCAAATGTTTAGGTTAGTCACGAAGCTTCATGATATGGCACACGTTGATACACTTCCAAAAAAAAAATTATTTTATAAACTTTATATTTGTCTGAATGTGTTTAACCCATGTCTTGTCACGCCTTTATAACGTGGATCACCAAGGATCCCCTCGGGAATATGTTATAAAAAACAATGACGTTATAAAGTCTACCAGTCGTCATTTTCAGGCTGTTTTCAGCTCTAAATGATGGCAATTGACTAGCTTTATATATTATAAGATTTTTAGAGTCACACTCTGCAGCAGAATATTTTTTAAATGTACCATTATTCTTGGGTTCACCACCCCTCCTCCCATCCATCGACTTTGAGGGCATACCCTAATCCCGGTGAAGGTGCTATTTCTAAGATATTGTAGTTGCCCATATACCGCCTGATATATTTTTTACGAACCGACGAAATAACTTATAAATCCGATCACATGAACACTAGCTGCTTCCGCAAGCTAAAAATTATTATCTGAACCGTTGGTCTAAATATTACATTAATCTTACGTGCAGATTTTGTCATATCTGCAAGACATTAGGAATTTTGTAATTTCCGTCCGTAAACAGACGGAAATTACAACACAGTGGCTTGTGGATTTCAGTGATAAAGATATCCGTGCATAACACGAAAACTCATCATCAAGATCAACTGAAATTTTGAATAAAAGCATTCTATCGAGGATATGTGGAGCTATGTGGTGTTGTACAATAAACAGAAAAATGGTGTTGGGATCACGAAATGCACCTTTAGTGACTTGCCTGAAGATTTTTGCTTAGGGAATAAGGTGTAATTTCAAAATGGGCTTTTGGCGCTAGAGGTCAAACTCCGTCTTCGTTTGTACTTAAAATCACCTAAGGTGTATTTTAATCAATATAATAAATCAAAGAGAAACACGTAGCTTTTGTTTCCAATATTTCATTTCGGCTACAATTCTGACGCTAACATTACGCGAATAACCACGTCATAAGAACTTAAAGTACGAGAGTGTTTTGATAGTGGGCGATGCTTAATAGCAAACTCAATACATAGGGCACGGTCGGACACTGACTGCGTCGTGACAAGGAATGGCTCAAGTTTTATTAAAGTAATTTATTTCAGTATACATATTTTTATGGAATTATATGTTATGCAATAATGTTTATTTAAGTCTTTTACGTTTTATCATCACACTATTAGGTACTTGGCGTGGAGTATTAAACAACACCCCAAACCATCAATGAAGAACATGTGCGTACATTCATCAGTTGTCTTGAGGTCAATTTACACCGGATACTTACTTCTTGATACTTCTTGATATATCTAAGCTACCAGTGTTGCCTGTTTAACCATAGATACACGGCTCTCAGTAACCCACATACATTCTAACTGACATGTACATTAATGTGATTTAAATACACTAAAACTTGAACGGCACGGTACATTTTCACAACTATGAAATTTCTTAAATTTGCTTCGAAATTATAGTCTAGGCCATTGGAAGGTAGAGATATATTTTATACATAAAATAAGCATACCCAAAATATATATTGACATTAAAAAGAGGCTAAAGACAACCATGTAATTTGTAGGCTAACTTTATGTTGGCGTACTTTAATCAACAAATGGCTCTATTTACAATAAATATCATAGACTCGTACTCGGCGTGGACGGGTCACTTTCAACACCCTTCTCGCTAGATGATTGCTTACCTCTGCGATTAGCCAACTAAAGAGTGAAAGGCCCAGGGCCCTGTAACATTCCAGCAGAGTTCCTGATGCACTGCGTCCCACATGTCTAGATTGGCTCCAAGACTTCTACACATGTGCCTTACCAACCATCCTTACCCAAGATCTGGAGTAGAGCGACTTCATCGCACTCCCAACCAAACAAGCCAAAATCCCTACTGTGTGTCTCCTTCAAACTCCTTTAGAGGGAAATGTCCTGGCCCGGCCTGAGCCCGTCGTCGAACCCATCTGCCTGACGAACATGCAGGATTTCGCCGTGGCCGGACAACTGTCCACCAAATTGAAAACTCACAAATATATCGAGGAAAGCTTTGAAAAGCGCCGTATTAAGGCAGGCTTCATCCTTGGTGACCTTACTGCAGCATATGACACCGTGTGGCACCAGGGCCGGACACTAAGCTTCTCAGGACGCATCCGGATCGTCACCTTGTACAATTCATATGTAACATGCTGGCAAACCGTAGCTTTATTCTCAATACCAGTATGGGCAGAGTAGTCGTCTGGTCGTCCCTGAGGGACGCTGTACCACAAGGAATCTGTAATTGGCTCCTATGCTTTTTAACATGTATATCAGCGATATACCTCCAACAATATCTAGACAATATGGCTAAGCCGACGATCCTGCCCTCCTCTACTCGGACAGCAACTGGATAGAAGTAGAAACAGACTTACTACAGACATGGCCTACTTGCAGCATAGCTCAAGACCTGAGAGACTGAAGCTGGGCGAACAGACCACCGCTACTGTCGTCCACCTCAACACCAAAGAGGCTCATCGCCAGCTCAAATCACCTCAATGGAGCGCCTCTGCATACAATCCTACACACTACTTGGGAGTGAAGCTTGACCGGCATCTTACTTACCGGCAGCAACCTCCGAGTCCGTATGCGCCAAGTATCTCGAGGAATAACCTCCTGTGCAGACTTGCTGATCTTCATGGGGTGCCAGCCCAACGCCCTACGCACCACTGCCTTGACTCTGGTCTACAGCACTGCTGAATATGCCGCCCCAGCATGGTGGCAAAACAGCTCTCACACACAGAAACTGGACACGGTACTCAACAACCTTGTGAACCATAACTGGCTGCCTCCCACCCACTCCATCTGAATTTCTGCCAGCGCTTTCAGGCATTGAACCTGCACACTCAGAGGGAGCACCATCGCACAAACTAGTGAATAAGCCCTGTGGACAACAAACACTTGCTGCATAACCGTCCAAGACACACCACCTCGGAGACGAGACTGCGGCTCTCGCCGACTTCTGCCGACACTCTGCTAAACTCTCCAGCTACCCATTCAACACCTTACAGACATAGAATACTAGCTGCCTAGACACTCCCAAGACCATCAACTCTCTATCACACCTAAGACAGAACTACCACCTGGCAGCAATCTCACACGCAAAGAATGTGTCACCTTGAACAGAATTCACACATGAGTCGGTCGCTTCAATAGCAATATTAACCGATGGGGGCTGCGGCCATCGCCAGCCTGCCAATGTGTTCTCCATCACAGAACGCGGACACATTCTCAATGAGTGCCCTACAATTTCGCCCGCCGGTGGATACAGATCTCTCAAAACCCCAATCAATCAACAGTGAGTTGGCTCCAACGTTTACAACACATTTAGCTGCTGCCTCATACGCAAGAAGAAAGAAGACTCGACTCATTAATATTAAAACACAAGGTCACAGACTCGTCAATAGGTACGTTGCCTGGGAATCACCTCCGGCGTGTGTTTTTCTTGTGTTGAACGCCATTTCCGTCGTCTGCTAAATAAATTCCGCCGGAGTCATTCAAGCGTTTCCGTTTTCCCATAAAGGCCCTGATTTGGTCTTTAATTCATTTCAGGTGAAGGCTAATGTATATAAGGCTTTACAACCATGCAAAATATCAAATTTTGAAAATCCTGATTTTGAAATATG
This sequence comes from Ophioderma brevispina, assembly GCA_023653785.1. Classification (NCBI taxonomy): domain Eukaryota; kingdom Metazoa; phylum Echinodermata; class Ophiuroidea; order Amphilepidida; family Ophiodermatidae; genus Ophioderma; species Ophioderma brevispina. The sequence goes on along the minus strand of JAMKCH010045367.1, from coordinate 14,210 downwards.
CCAGTGTCTCTACTTGTGAAGCTCAGGCACGCGCCAATAAATAAATTGCCTCCAACTAGAGATTTTGTAATCATGCTTTTCATTAGGACATACCGTTGTTTGCTAAATTTAATCTATACAGGGAACTATCAATAATAGCGTTTTTAATGCGCGTTCAACAAACGATATTTATTGAAATAATAATTTACCTGTTAGGAATGACGCCAAACATGACACACATTACTTGAGAGCGGGTGAGCGTGGCCTAGCGGTTAGGGTGCTTGGCCTCTGGCGCAAATTTACCATCAAAAATTCCGGCGTTCGAATCCCGTGGGGTCGTGGCACTTGCTGGATTTCGGGGGTACTACCAATTCTGGATTTTGATTTGTATACAGCTATTGATTAAATACAGAATTACCGCTCTCCTCCATGGTCCCTTGGGGATTGGGCAAAGGATGCATGAAAGCATCCCGTCATTAGGAGGGGACGTAAGCCGTCGGTTCCCGTGTACAGAGAGCCACAACGTACATGTATATCGCAGTCAGTGTCGACTACGAGTAGGGTGTAAAACCCCTGATGTTCCCAATCCGCCAGCCTCAAATAGGCGGCCATGTTAGGACGTCCGTATAATGGATACGCGCGGCCCCGGATAAGCACTCTAGCTGAACAAATGACACCACCACAAGCCATTTACCAATGACTTGTGGAGACGAGCAAAACAAAAATTGAATAAGCAAATCATACGCGTTTGCTTTACTCGCAACACTGCATAGAAAATTACTCAAATTATGGGACGACAAAGTTGCAGCAATTTTAGTTATAATGGTTAGCAGCAGTATAAATCGGATCTTAATGTAGACAAAACATCATAAAACGTTTTCCAAAAATATTGATACTAATATTTCCTCGACGTTTTAAACCACACGTCCTTGTCCGTTCGTTACTTTGCCATGGTATAAAAATCAATAAAGAATGTGTTTTGAATTTAATTTTTGGTTACTAAAATAAAATCAACAAGTGCTGCGCCCGCGAAATACGGGCTATGACGAAAACGCCCCGGTCTTTCGCAGAGACCTTGGCCGAGCCGGCGGGTATTGCGAAAACACCCGTGTTCGGCAAATTATCATGCCGAAAAATGGGGCTACGTCTTTACCCTGCCGAACGGCAGCGTACTTGCCGAAACAATGGTTATCCCAGTAGGTCGGCACAGAAGATCCTTAATTACAGCGTGCGGTTGTTGGATGTAACTAAGTTCTTTTGTCAATTGGCTGGACGGACACAGGATGACACGAAATAAGTGTTTAGTGGACGAGCTCGTACGACAGGCGAAGATTAGCTTTTAAACAATAGTTTAGGGCCCGTTCATCATTCAAGGGAGGGGGCCGGAGATATTGGAAAGATGTGTTGGAAATTGCATAACCATCATTAATGGTAAAGTTACATAGGCCCTATTGCATAGAACTCCTACAACCATCCCACACACACAATTTAGGTACATCATATGATTTACTGACTGATATGCAGATAGGTGCTTGGTTTATGATAATAAATTAACATGACCCCCCTCACAGAAAAAAAATAAACTCACATAAAACCCTATTTGTTGAAAGTAGAAAATCACCTAGGTCTAATCCCCAAATGTTTGTACTCAGGGACCCTAAACCAAACCCGACCCTAATTCTAACCCTAGGCCCATTGGCCCTTATAAACCCCAAACCCTAAACCTAAACCCGTGTTGCAACCGGCCTACTAGCCCTCCTAATCAATAAAGGGGACTGTACAATGGGATCCATTACGTATATCAATGCATATAACGTTATACATTGTTTCCGAATTCGGCTACCTTGGTAAAAAGAAGCGGGAATTCTTACTGGCTCTATGGGTTGTTTAGGGTTGACAAGATCGTATCTACGTATACTATTACATACATGATTGTTCCTAAAGTCCAAAAGCCTGATTTTTAATGAGTTTCTGGTAGAATTGTCCATTAAAATCACGAAAAAATGCGTGTAACCATTGTGCTTACATATCAACAGCACGTTATTTCTACTTTCCCCTTCTCATCTGCCGAATGGCCCGGGTTCTTCGGCAGTTCTGAAGGGGGATCTCGGCACCGGGTATTTCGGAAACCCGGGTGTTTCGGCACAACCACAAAGTAGTATGCAATTATAAAAAAAAAGGGTCGGAAACTGCTTGTACTGAAGGGGGATTGTTTTAACACCAATCAACCCAAACGTAGTATCGGTACACTGCGGGTTGTCAAAGAATCTGTGCACTGTACCTGTACACTCTTGAATAATTCCGTAAAGTCGATTGCAAAACGCATTTTTGATAATCAAAACCAGTGACGAGAGAGAAGAGCGTGCATTGGTAACGCTAAAAGAGTTTCTTACAACTGAATCTTTTGGTGCTAAATTGCATAGCTAGGATCAAAGATCTACAGTTGTCAATGTGAAAAAACTTAGTCCGGTCGCGTTGAAAAAAGATCATAGGAACACGAAGTTCCAGAAACGGCGGCGAGTGGTGTTTAGGGAAAACCGTCATCCACCTTAGTTCAGTATTGAACTTTCTAGTCACATAATGACAGAATGAGGGAGTCATCAAAGGATGTTCACTCCTTTTGTCAGTGACATTTTGGTATTCCCAGAGTCCATTTTAAGACCCTCTTCGTTATTTATATTCACGAGCTCTATTGCGCTGCGCTTGCCAAAACAATCTCTCATGTTTAACATGATGGCAGTGTTACAGATCTCATTGATGATAGACCACGTTCGTTGCTCTTCAAAAAATGACTCCATGCACTATTATTGATGTTACAAGGATTGATATCTTGCTGGAAATACACGAAAAGTTATGTTTTTGTATGTTAGATCTCCACCTTTGCTGTACTAAACTTAGCAAGTTGACTGTGCTCGAATAAATCAATCGGGGTGCTCTTTAAGATGGAGAATTCATTTTGGAAGCAAAATAGCAGCATGCTTCATGTTAGGCGAGATGCGCTATTCATCATGATTAGAGCATCCCACTAACAATGAAAGCACGCAGACATCTAGCTCCACCACTGGCAATGCTATATTTAATAGCCATCATCATGGAAAGTACTCAAGGAGTGCCCAAGAGTGAATAAACGACCATTTTTATAGTGAGCAAATGCCAATCATACAGCCTGTCTCAAACATGGTACAAATTAGAGATGAAAGCGGAATTAAATTACTTAGACCGATAGTCAGTTTCCAAGAGTTAAAACTATGCTCTAATGCTCTTTATTTCATTATTTGCGTTTTGCAATCTTTGCGAGACAGGACCCTAACTGGAGTGAGTTCAATCACTTTGTGCCACTTGTGGGCAATGTACAACCCGTTTCAACACGTAGCATGATCAACATCTTGGTGTAAAGCATCTTTTCTCAGAATACCGCTTGTTACGAGTTTTGATTCTGTTCCTGGTGCTGGTATTATAATAATAGGAGTTGAGCTTCTTCCAAACTCCTGAAATTGAGCAATAACGTCATCATGTTGGGTTTTTGATACTGAAGATTACCGTCTTCAAAACGAGTTGAGACAAAGTGAACGGGTGATTCCTTTGTTTTTTGTTTTTGTTTTTGTTTTGGCGGACTGCCCCTTTGCCTTTTAGATTCAAAAGCCACTTCTGCAAGGTCACTACAATGTCATGCAAATCAATTTTCTGACCTTAATGAGTTGCTTTATGAAGTATAATCCCTTCCTTGAATTCGGAATCCGTTTAGAAAACCATAAAATTTGTTTGGACAACCTTCAATGTTTTAAGATTTTTTATTGTATGTTTATGCTTTAAGGTATTCTAATATAAAGGGCTCTGATTTTCTTCGCAAAGAGGTTCCAAACATTGGGACGGTCAGAGTATTTGTTATGACCCCCTATTGATAGCAGCCTAATTTTATGACACCCACCTTTGATTCTGAAAAATATGATTCTCTCATTCTGACTAATAGATATTATTTTTATAGATTAAACAGATATTCCTTAATTAAATGTCCCTTTTTATTTATAGTGCATATTTCTTGCAGTATAACTTTAATGATCAAATCCTTACATGATGTTATTCAAGCGTTGTATGTTCATGCACTACAAAATTGTAAAAACAATCCCTCCGTTTTGGGCGAATAACACACACACACATCGGATGTTAACCCCTTAAAAAGATAATCCACTTTCCACTGTTAACCCTCGTCTTACCAAGCCTTTTTTTGTAACACGGTTTAACGAGAATTCGTTATAAAGCACCCGATGCTTATGATTTTGATACCAGTGCATAGCTATGGTCCTCCTCTTTCCAATGATACCAAAAGATTGAACAATTAACTTTATTACAAAGTTCAGATCTCTATACTTTGGGTGCAGTGAGCCCTACAAATTTCAAATGTAATCAGTTAGCTAAGGGATCATGGTTTTTACTTGCCCAACATTATACACATTTAAAGTTTGCATATTTTGCCGAATCTATCCTGGATCCATCAGCTTTTGCTGTCTAAATACGAGCGATTGCTGTAATAGGCCATTCTTCGGGATGTCACACACGTGACCGAACTTAATTTGCCTCCCATGACAAAACAAATAATCTAGCGAAAGTGGAAACATTATTTTGTCCAAATGTAACCATGCAAAAATAATGTTCCCACTTTTGCTAGATTGGTTGTTTTGTCATGGGAAGTTCGGTCACGTGTGTGACTTCCCGAAGAATGGTCCTATTTTGGTCTGTTTTTATTTATTTCTTCATTATTTTCGTCGAGTTATTCTAATATGTGGGCACATGTGGTGCAGTGGATCAGCGCTCGCCTCATAAGCATAAGGTTGTGGGTTCGAGCCCCGCTGTCGCTAATGTGTTGTGCACTTGGGCAAGGCACTTTACCTCGCTTGCCTCTCTCCACCCAGGAGTATAAATGGGTACCGGCATATGCTGGGAATGCAAAACAGACTCGCTGTGCGGGAGGAGTGGCGAACCCCCACAGCAACATTATATGAGGGAGTCTGGCCCAAACGCCAATGACAGAGAGATGGGCACTCCGCCTGCGGGCGCACCATTTACATATTCTAATAATAAATAACTATTTATTTTTTGATAACATGTTTAATCACTCACAAAATGTTACTATTTGTAAAAAATAATCCTTATTATATAGTCCATCTAACCGGGGCACCTAAGTAATCCATATTTACTCTACACCGCGTCCAATCCCATTTGCCGGGAGTCCATTTGTAATAACTGATTAGCAAGAAAATATGACTTTTTTGGACATGAGACTGGTAAAGGTATTATGTTATTTGACTTCTCAAAGCTTTTCATACGCCCATATACTGTACACCCTAAAGATTACAGCTATAGCTCCGTCTGGTATGAGGAAAGATCATATTCCTATCTTAGCCGGAAGGCTTTCCCAAAGAAACCGAACAGGGTTTTCACCTTGCCATAATTGAGAGTCATACTGGTAGATGCGTGCCCAAAAGCAGATAGCAATAAAACTCAAATGCCAGCAACGTCTATAGTTGTTTCAATTTTGTTTCTGTATCATATTTTAAGGTCTAAATTTTAAATTCTTGCAATGATTATAATTTTATTAGTTAATGCACCGCCTTCATTATTTTCAAACCATCTTTTAGACTTCTAACATAGTGTGCAATTATTTTATAATTTTGATCCGTGTATAAGTACTTGTAAGAAGGTACTTGAGCAATAAGATATTTTGGATTTTTGATATTGCAATATGTGCATGCAATTTGGCCCGTGGGCTACGATTTGCTAATGCAATATACTATGCTATATTGTGTTTAACTTACCTCTAAAAAATTGTCATAGTTTTGGGGAAAATGAGAGAAAAGTTCGGTTTAAAATGCCAGCTCATGTCGTGAACCTTTCACAGACAAAGCCGATATACCTGTAGGCAATGCTTACTCGCTCACCTATTAGACCCAATCTAGAATAATCCCCTGTCTCGCAGGGACTGATCTCAGCGCTGGGGCATAGTAATTTCTAAGTTAAGGCACTTACAATTTTTTTGTTTGCATTTTACATGCTTTAGAATTCCAATTAGGACCAAATGAAAATACTAAGTTTCAATATTTTAATTTGACATTACGGCAACATCTGACTTCAACTGATTTCTTTTTATAAACTATTAAAGGAAAGAAAAGAAAAAAGCGTCCCAGTTTTGGAAAAACTGAAAGGTAGACGTCTCTCATAAACTTTTTATGGAAGTGATCTTAAAGTGGTGCAGTGGTCTCCTGCAAATTTAGCACCATTACGGTGGGAATAAATGAGCCCTCATTGCGGAATACTGGACCCTCACGATATTCCCTAATCTGTGTTCTTTCATAATATGTATAATGTTATCTAATCACTGCTAATCGTGTGCCATCACGTATCAGTTTCGGTTTTTGTAACGTACGTTCAGGTTTATGTAACAACTACACAACATTCCTTTACTGTTAGGTTTTAAACTTTTTCACGCGTCTTACTCTTTCCAAATTTTGAGGTTTGTCTGATACACGTTGATACACTTCCAATAAAACAAAACGTGTGACAAGTCACACACCTAACTATATAACGCATCCTTTCATTTGTTTGAATGAATGTATGTTTAACCCACGTCTTATTAAGACTTTATTATAACAGTTCACCAAGGACCCCCTCGGGAATATGCAATAAGGCACCCGAGGTTCGTAAGACAAAAATGAAAGGAGTATTGATAAGATCTAGAAAACGATGGATGGAAGGAGGAGAAAAAAAAACCTCCGTTAATTCTTAAATTTGCGTAAACGGAATTTTGTAAATATATCTTTTGGTCTCATTGCTATAGTGAGTATAGAAATTACTGAATTCAAAGATATTCTCCAATAAGCAACATTTTTCTCTTATACCGTAATATATATGCAAATGTAGACGTAGAATTCATTTTTGCAAAATCAAGTACGCCATTTCTTTCATATGAGCAGCGGGATAAACATGAATGTCCTCTGTCATATAATGAACTTCTAACACCTTTAAGAAATGCTAAAAACGGCAAATCTTCAGTTTCGGAGGATTTGGATATGATTTTCACAAGGTATTCTTTATTGATCTAGGGTGGATTCTGCTCCGTTCACTTATTTTGCTTACGAAAATGTGCTGTCTCTCACTACTCAAATATACGGAGTCATTACTTTGGTTTACCTTAAAGGGGATAAACCCCGGCAATATCTGAAAACTGGCGAATCAATTTCATTGTTTAAACGTGTTCAATACAAACTGCATCTTTCGACATGCTGAAGATTTAAAGCTGCCTATCACCTATCATTCCTAGAGAACCAAAAGGTCAGTTTCCACTGGTCGTTACTTTAGTGAACATATACGTCTAATGTAGACATCAATTATGCAGAAGAAAAGCATGTTTTGTTTTTATTAATCCCCAACGACTTGAAGAGGCATTTAATTCCATACCCCGTGATTTTTTTAATATGCTTTTTTTTTCAATTTTGGTTTGAAGAACCATTTTCAAGCGCCACTGACTCAAGGAAAAGATAATTGAAGTTAGCCTACTACATGGCAGCCACAGATGTATCCATGCAGCTATTGCACTTAGACCTTCTTGCACTCATGCGCGCGATGTTTTCTTCTTTGTGCGAGTACTGTGGTTAAATACCGTACTACTTAAAATATAAGGAACTTCAAATTGGGATAACATCGAGTACCGTCTGTCTCAATTTTCTGTACGATACGGTTGATTTTCTAATAGTTATCTGAAAACGCATGCATTCTACTTTTAACACACTGGAATTGTTTACTCAAATATCAAGTCTAGTAAACATCGAAAAACTCAAGCAGTCTGGATTGGTTCTAAAACAAAAATCAGTTTATCATTGTCGTAAAAGACATATCAAATTCTTTGTAGGGTTACATTGTAATCCGCTATATTATTTTTCACAACTGACATTTTTAATTTAACACTCCCCGCTCCCCATCGGATAAATTTCAAAAATTTGACGCAACTATTATTAATTTCAATCTGCACGTACTGACCAGGTTGCTGAAATCAATGATTCGGACTATAGCATGGGTGTGTACGTATGATAGAAATTCAATCCTATATTTATGCCTTAAAATCTACTTGGATCCATAGATTGCTACAGTTTTGACTAAAATTTGAGTAATATTTCTCATCTTCTCGATATTGAAGTTGGTTCTTTCGAAATTCAAATTTTTCTTTTTTTAATTTTTTAATGTGTTTATTTTTGAAGATGTTTTTTGTGTGCATGGTGAAAGTAGCCGATTGCCCCCACCTCGCAATAAAACTGATCTCAAAAAGGAACTCTCGATATAACGATAAGAGACTGGTTGGTAAGAATCTCTTCCGCTAGTATGGATAATAATGGGATGAATTATGTTCATGACTTCTAGATGATAACGATGATATTTAGCACTGGAAGACTTTCTTCTTTTTCTTCTTCAGCCGTTTTCAATCCACTGCTGGAGAAGGCCTCAGTATAGTCTCGCATGTTTCTCGTTCTCTTCCCTTCAATATTGTACCAATTAGTTTCATTCCAGAATTGGTTGTATTTCACTCTCCATCTCTTTCTTTCTTTGGCCTACCCTGTTTCCTTTTTCATCAGGTGTCCATATAGTAGTCAGGGTGCTCCATCTTTCATCTCCCCTTCTCTCTAGTGATATGGCCAGCCCATGTCCCATTACGATGTTTGATTACTTCCATTATGTCCCGTTACCTTTGTCCGTGTTTTTCCCTGGCCTTATAGCCATTTTATTAGTTTTGTGATCTTTGTATGTTAGGTTAAGCATACTTCTTTCCATTTATGTTTATCGGCTGCTACATTTTCCTTTCATTTTAATTGTGTTAGCGGTCCATGTTTCTGATGCAATATGTCATTGCTGGGGAAGATGCACTGGTCATACACGTTCCTTTTTAAGCACAATGGTTAGATGAACCCTTCATGATTGGCTGTATCCTGCCAAATTCGTGCCACCCTGCTTTAATAAATTCCTTCTCCTATTTCATTATCTGTGGTTTCTTTCGTGAGAGTACTCGTTGTCCCCAGGTAGATGTTATTCAGATAACATGTTCCAAATCTGTTCCATTAATGATGATTTTGTTTGGGGTAACTGATGGGCTTCAATTACTTTGGTCTTCTCATATTCTTTTCGTCCCTCTTTTCCCTGCTTGCTATGTCCAAGTCCTGTAGCAATGCTCTCCATTTTCACTGAAGTGTTACTATGATGGACTATATCATCTGCAAACGGATGTGTTGAACTTCCCCCATTCACATTGATACCTTTATTTTCCAATTTGCTGTCGTTTGAAGATGAGTTCTAAGATGCTGTAAAGAGCTTTGGAGACATTGTATCTCTTGCCGGTCCATCCTTTCTATGGTATTTCGTTGCTTTCTTTTGTTTAACTTAACAGTAGTTGTGCTGCCAGTGTATATATATGTCGTATTTGATACTTTAATACTAGTTAGGGTGAATGTTTTGCTCTTTCAGTGCCTTGAGAACTGCCCAGGTTTCAACGAATCAACGCTTTCTCATAATCCACAAAACAACGCATACAGGTATATTTGAACTCTTTGACATTTTTCCTTTAGAGTTGGTTGAGGGGTGTGAAATGTGGTCTATTGTTGAGAAGTTTCTTCTGAATCCCACTTGCTCCCTTGGTTGGTTGTCATCCTAGAATTCTTTGTCCAACTGTTGTCACCAATCTTTGTGAAAGCCTTGTAACCGGTTTGGGATGCAGTCTAATTGTCGGTAATTCTTCAAATCCCTTTTGTCTCCTTTTTTGTGGCAAGATTATCATGTTGGCATCTTTCCACTTTTGGGGCACCTTCCCTTGGTGAAGACAAGCTCTGAAGAGCTTGCCAGTTCTATGTTAACTGCCTCCCCTGCTTGTCGTTTAGTGTGTCCATCATTAAGATTTGTCCTGTTCCAGGGGCTTTGCCCGTTTCATTTGCCTAGAGCAATCTCTCTGCTCTACTTCCCAGCTTTCAACTTTAGGTACTTTCTCTCTCCTTTGAATCTTCTTATGTCTTCGGTTTGTTGATTGTTTTGGTACGCTCTTCATAGAATTCCTCTATTCTTCGCAGAATATCATCCTGATCTGTTAATTTCTGCCCATTTCTGTGCCATTTGAGTCGAGAAGTTTTGTGATTTTTCTTTGTTCCCCGGCCAGCTTTCTTGTTGGTTTTTCTTAGATACTCCTGTTGTTTTCTATAGTGTCTGTCTTCATTTTGGTGTTTAATTCTGACATCCCCTATCGTTATCTTCTTCCTGATAGTTTTGCAAGTTTCCCTATATTCTATGTTGTTAGTACGTACCTTGACTGTCCATTTTCATTTGTTTACGTTTTCCAATCAGTTTCCCTGTGCTGTCTGAGAGTTTGCTAGATCTGTATTTGGGTTTTCTTTCCTCTGGCCTGCTACATTGATTGCAGTTTCTTGATATGATGTCTATTGTCTCTTGGTTCCATCTGTTCTAGTCGTTGTTGCTCTCTCCACTCACCATTAAGTGTACTAACTTTTTTGTTTTGCTCGCCTCCAGTTGGAATTCATGGTTTTCTTTCTTTGAGGTTTTGTCCATTTAAAATGTTGTTATACTTCGGTTTGAGTAGCTTCTTTCTCTCTAACTTAGTGTTGATTTGGAACTTCCCCATTATCATTCTGTTGTCACTACCTACATTGAATTTGTTGAGACATTTACCATCTTTTACAATGTTTAATCTGATTAAAGGATGCATTTCATTCTGTGGCCTCTGTCCTGGACTTTCCAAGTCCCACTTCCGTTTTTTTTTTCTTGAAAAATGTGTTTATAGGATTTTTAACTTGCGGCTGATGGCAAATTCGACTAATCTGTCTCCCCTGTCATTGCGCTGTCCATATCAAAAATTTCCAACATGATTCTTCACCATCTTCCGTCCTCTCCGCCCATTTGCATTTAGGTCTCCCATCATAATATTCGTGTCTTGTTGCTTTGAAGCAGTTCACTGATTTCCTCAGACAGTTTCTCTCACCACCTCTTCAATTCATCTAGCCTGCGAGTTGGTGGCAATATACTTTGATAATTTCAGACTGTACCCTTTTATTTATCTTGATAGTGGAGCTGTGCCAGTCGTCATTTACTCCCTTTGGATTCTGTTACTTTCCTTCCTGCCAACGTTTATGAACTAGAAATCCTACTCTCCTCCGCCTCATTTTATTGTTCTTTCCCTATGTGGAATAGGTGGTTGGCCACTTTTAGTGGGAAGACTTTTAAAGGGACCAAATCAATTTCAGACAATTTGTTGGTAAGAATAGACTTTCATATATAAGTCCCTTGATGCAAATGAGGTAATTACAATTGATTCCGTATGCGCTGTATGACGTTGTGCATTAGCACTTGACGGAATGAATGGCATGGCAATACCTCATTTGCATCAATGGGACCTTCTATATGAAAAGTTCTACCAATTTGTGTTAGTATGGAGTGTTAGTTATCAATAAACAAACATGGTAAATGTTCCAGATTCCCCGTCCTTTTAAGTCATAACTGACGAATTTATCAATTTTTAAAAAATACTCCAAAAAGTACTGTGTGAGAAAAATGAAAAATAAGCTAGATAATGATATGAAAAAATGGTTCAATTCTTTTCGTATGTACCAACGATACTAAATGAGATGTTCCATTTCGACTATCGCATAGAATTGGGTGTAAATCATATTTGATGAAGATTTGGTTTGAAAGATTCGGCGTTATTTATTTTCGTAAGAAAGAAGAGAAACACTTACATTTAGGGGGAAAGTATTTACGTGGAACGTAACACTCTTTTGGGATAAGGACCTTTTATATCTGTTTATATACTAGTAAATGGGGTACCTTAAACGTCATTATTGATACGTGTGTGAGCGCGCGTTATATTACTTCCCAAAAAATTGTCTTTGTTGCTGCTGGAAATTATGGCTATTATTTCCAACACTACAAATACAGTTTCCAGGAAGACAAAGTGTGCACCAGAAAAGACGGTGAACGAATTGCGAGCTATTGATTCCTTCAGCAAACTACTTTATAAGGGCGTACTCAGAGATTTCCCGATGCGGGCGCCCCAATTTTCAAACAAATTGTGTTTTTGCATGTACATAATGTTGTCCATATACTAATCACTGTGTGAACTAGTTAAGCTCAATCATCTCTTCATATTGACAATCAAATCTTTGTTTAAAAATTCCGGATCCGGAAATTTTGTTATACACAGTATCCTACGGTTATGTTAATACACATAAATGTTTACTGCATCAAAACGAAAAACTCCGATTATCTCAAAATTTGGAATTGAGCGTTTTAGGTGACGATTTTCGTTCTAGTTGATATTTTTAATTAATATAGCAAAAATTATATTCAGAAATCTCTGAGGTCAGACTTTAAATAGTGCGGAGATGAGTAATAATAAGCGCTATATCTCCGCTAACCTGGAATGAGAATTCTTTTCAGATATTCAATCATACTTTTGTACAAATGTTCGCGTTGCTACATGGTCATGTCTTGTGAAAAACTAATATGCCTTTACGGCTAGTGAAAATATAGGGATCCAATTAGTGCGAGATACGGTGGACGCACACTCGGCAACAGAAGAGTGACGCCTACCTCAACACCACTGTGAATCATTAGAGCGGCCATTGATTATTAAATGAGCGTTCTAAAAGGGTAGTAATTTGATTTAGACTATGTAGAGGATGTGATTAAAGTGGGGACAATAATAAACTTTGGACGGTAGCCAAAGACGCACGTTGTTTTATCTTCCTGCTTATTACACCAATGGTTTGTGACGTGAACACGTTTTATATACAACAGGCGCGCACGGAAAATGGGTTACTTAAACTATAAATTAAGTAAATTGTTCTAGCGTAAATGGAGGCGGATGCGTTTTTTTTATAACGACCATCATTGCACCTCATCTTATGCTGATTTGTTTGACAATCCTGAGCCATTTTTAGAACAAATACCTTTAGTGTTCATTCCTAAGGGTCTAACGTCGGGAACTCTAGTATTAGGGCACTACATTTGATTGAAAGAATCGACTGTGTTGAGCTCCTTTATGGGAAATATTAAATAGATTTTAATTGTTCAAGTTTAGGGGACGTCCCCCGTCGTCCCCTTTAGACGATACGGATACGTCACTAGTCGGCCTGACAAGGATTTAGTATGCTGAGCAATGTCCACCAAGTATTCTGAGGTGGCCAAGAAATAGAGAGATCATTTCCTTTACCAGAATTAATTAACTGTTTAGCAGTGATGTATGAATCTAGGACAAGCCAGAGAGGGGGAAAAGGAAATACCCCGATAAATAATATAGGGAGTCAATTTGGTCAAATTTGCTCTAGTTAAGGATTTTGCTTAACCCAAACATATAGTTTCAATTGGGTTCAACACACTCATCGCTTTCATTTTTTTCCGGCTGACGATTCTGAAAAAATGACGTGACCTGAGATAGGGCTTCTATGTGTAAAAATTGTGTTTTTCTTAGAAATTGTTCTCTATTTTTACGTAAAGTCAATTATTAAAATAAACTGTTTAAAAGAAATTGACCTGATGAGCGCCGTACCGTAATGCTATGGATGTATGTTCCAAGTAAGTCCAGGTCTTTAAACGTAATGTCATATCCTACCTAAATATAGGAAGTTGGTACTCTTAATTACCTAAGATTGTCCATTTTTAAGTTATAATGTTTTAGCTAGGTAAGATGTGATATTGTTGTTAACAGAGCTCAGCTTTACTTTTAACCATATTTAAACGCAATCCAAAGGACTCCCCAGTTTAAATAAACCGTTTTAGTTGGGCAGCACAGCAACGATTGTATTAAAAGTGTCAGAATAAAGAATGAGTCTATTTCGGGTCTATTTCCTTGGGTACTTAAAAGTTATTGACCTTGGAACTCAGAAAATTTTGCCTCTGTCTTTTCATAGTTAGTATCTTCATTCAAACTTGACCACCCTGAAGATTGAACCCCTTAATGCTTTTCCTCATAGACAGCCACTGCTACTGAAACCATTCCGTTCGTCTAATCCTAGTAAAAGCAGCAACACTTCGGTAGCAGCTCGAATAGTTAACTGGCGGACCCTGTTTTGTAGACCATTGCTTGGATTTGTCTCCAAAAGAAAGATGTCTCTGAGGACTCTAATGGAGTAAGGTCCGGTGACCTTGAAGGCCATTGAACTATATGATAAGTAAATGTTCTAGTGGCAAAT
>JAMKCH010045366.1:0-11621 GCA_023653785.1 Ophioderma brevispina | reverse complement strand
TTCGCAAACATTTTGACGCAAAATTAAAATCAATGTTTGCCCCAATTTTCTTACTGATCAACTTTCTTCAGTTTTTATGTTCTTTATTGTTGATGTCTTGAAGCCTTCTAACTGTGGTGGATTCATCTAAAAATCCTTTATGGAAAGTGTTTTATTAGGGGGGGTCCGCTAGAAACCCCCCCCCCTCCCCCCCCTATGCACTAACTAACGGAAGTGCAAAAACCTTTATGCAGTTAAGTGTTAAAAACGCCGGGTTTTAACTGGGGGAGGAGATCCTCATCTGTCAATCTGCCCCAACCTAAAAAAGGTATCCATTTCTGGAAAGAAATTTGCCTCTCCCATGATCCAATATTCGACTGCCTTGTGGATAAAAATATATAGCACTTTAAACCCTGTTAATCAGTACCAAGCTCATTCTGCACATGTGGACCATCCTTCCTGAAAGTCTGAAATGGTCCAACAGTCCAATTCGCCACAAATCATTTCATCCAAAATTGGACAATAATCCTTTTGCAATCCATACCAGAATTGTTAAAAACGCTCATCTTCATTGATGCGGTAATTTTTCACTAATTCAACACCGAGTCCTTGGATATACTAACAGCCTGTCTAATAATATGAAAAAATAAAAAGGCCCACATACATTCGGCCGAGGTCCACATAGCCAACAGATGGGTCCTGAGAGGATACAAGATTAGTCAAACTCAATCCAGAATCATACAAGATTATCATAAGGTTCAACCGATAATCGATCGGATATCGTATTGGGCCGAATATTACCCATAGCGGTAAAATATCGGATTCGGCAAAACAAAAGGCTTTCCTTACCGATATTTGAGAAGAAACCAAAACTTCAGGCAGCGGTCTCTTTTATGCTGAAATTGATGTTTTGTTATCGTTTTTAATCCAATCTTTGAATTAGTATTTAATAAATGCAACAAGAAAAAATATCCTAATTGCACTCAAATCAGAAATGTTTAAAGACAGTGAAATATAATTTTGTTATGAATAACCCCCAAACGCTAAAAAAAATAAAATCCACCATGAGCTGTTAAAAAAAAAAAAAATACATTATCTATACTTCTTTGTATTGTTATAATTTCTTTGAATCACCTCATAATTTCACGATGGTTAATGAATGGGGTAATTTACCCATTACCCCCAAAAAGTTGCATTAACCATGGGAAATTATGAGGTTGATTCAAAGAAATGATCAAACTACAAAGAAGTAAAGTGTACTGTAATTTTTTTGAACAGCTATTTGGCTTTTCTCTTCTTTTTTTTTAGCTTATGTGGCTTATTCTTACAAAAATTAACATTCACATGTTCTTTTGGACGTCGGATGGCTGCTGACATTTTGGTTTCTTTCAATATCGGTTAGGAAAGCCATTTTTAATGTATTTTGATACTGATTATTTTTACAATATAAACACTCAACCAATATCGGATCGGATCGGATATCGTTCCGATCTTAAAAATGTAATATCGGTTCCATCGGATCGAAGACAAAAGTCATTTTGGTGCCCTAATTATCAGAAGTTACATCAACTATAAAAAAGTTTTGCACAGTCCACTTTTAACTGTGTGCAACCAATATCTAGTAAGGTGCACAGATTTTGAGGCATCCATGTAAGGTGTCATACGTAGTGTAGTGATTTTCATAGATAAACCCTCAAAGATTGCGTACCTTGTATTGTTTGGTAGCAGAAATGTCTTAAAAGTGCAAACAAAAGGTGATTGTTTATATGCTTATATTTCAATATAAAAACATGGGCTAAATTTCCAATTTGCTTCCTATAGACATTTTGAATTCACAATTTTTTACAAAGAATTCTCAGCTTAAGTCTTTCAGATAGTATATTTTTTGATAGAACCTTAAATTGCAAAAATCAAATTTTCATGTATTTTAGGGACACCTGTTATTGCAATCTAAATAGCTGCTATGCAATGAAATATGTCGAAATTTTAATTCCACATTGGTAAATTTTTCTCTATTTTGAAGAATGTATTTGTCCATGGAATTTTCATCAATTCCTATTTTTGAAATTTTTCCAGCATCTTTGAAGAACTTTTTTGACAGATTTTGAAAACAAGTCGGTTCTTGACCACTAGTGCTGTCACGATCCCCTCCTTCCTTTACTCTTTGCACAAGTTGACTTCCAATGACCTTTTTGACAGGGGATGCCTTGGCATGCACCCTGATTGCATATGGGAAGGAAAAAGTGCTTGAAAGGGGTAAATTCGGAGTAAATGATCGGCAAAACTGGCTGAAAATAAATTCAAGTGCAGATATTTAGACTTATAGCTTAGGGAATGAATTCCTTCCAGGGAAGGAAAACTAGGTATCCCTTGCTTGACCAGCCCCTGTACAGTTTAATCCTACCATATAAAATTAACAGGCAAGTCACCAGAGCACCTATGACCAGAGTTTGGTGGCAAGGTCTCATGCACAAGGAATTTTGAAACAGGTTAAACTTTAACATACATACATACCCCTTACATGGCAGGCAAAATGATTTAGATTAGTAAGTGTAGTATCCCTGACAGTGCAGGGACACAAGTACAAATGTCTCCAAAGAAAAGACCTGCACATGAACTTTGACCAGGGAGGGAGGTTTTAATTTTGAAGGCAATAAAAAGATGGAAGAAGGAGCCAAACAACAATATATGACTTGGTCAGAGATGAAGAAGCAATGCCCTGATAAAGCAGATTGTACCAAAGCTGGCAAACAATAGGCCAGGGATTCTCAATTATATTAGATGAGGGACCAGAGAATGCCGAACCGGTTTGAAGTTCCATACTTGAGGGCCAAATACAACTGCAATTCTTATGTTTCCCTTTATATTTATAGCAAGTCAAAGGGCCAAAATCGTGATGTGAACCCTGCCATAGGCCAAAGTAAATAAGGACACTATAATTGGACACCAGGAGCAAGCAACAGTGTTAATTGTGGTTGTCAGAAAAAGAGGAGGACTCCTGATAAGGGTTTGTAATTTTTTTATTCGTTCTGTGAACCTTCAAACAAAATATGATTACTAACTTAAGTCTTGCGAACAAAGTTCAGTCGAGACAAAATGGGGAAAATTATATATCACGGGATTTTGATTGAATGACCTTACCTCCAATATCCCATCTCTAAAGTTTCATGCCCATTAATGTTGATATCTGGCTAAAATTACATTTGCACGCCAAGAATACAATGACTATGTAAAACTAATATTGGTTGACCAAAATGGGAACACTTTCTCATTCTATTAATACCGGGGTCTGTATGTCTGACTTGTCTGGGTGTCTTGACCAACGGTCTATTTCTCGGAGACGATGGTCGCACGTCCTGAACTTGCTGGGGTAAGGGTTCCCCTTGACCGAATGAAGACGAGTTGTACTGGTTAGTGGATGATAAAAGGTTCATCGGGGGTCATTTAGGTCAAAGGAGGTCAATGGGGTTAACATTGTGTATGGACATGAAACTGGTGGGGTCGATTGATGATGCTGGCTCATTTCAACAAGGTGATCGAGAGAAGAAACTCAGGTGATTGCAAAACCAGGGACCGCCTAGTTTTGTCTAAATATCCAAACCAACATCTTTTAGCCGCAAGATTTCACAGAGTAATAAGAAAAATAGTAGCTTTTAATTATATAGATCTAATTTCTCAGCAATGAAGTGAAGGAAATTATCAAATGAAATGCAATAAGTAGAAAGATCAGCAATGACTCGCATTCATGAGTCATACCATCATCCAAGGGTTCACTACACGGACAAAATAATGACTCATTTCAAGGCCATTAAAAAAACACCTCGGTGGCCAAGTGGGTCACATTTGACCCAGAGAAGGGGATATCTCTCTTTTGGGCTTTTGGGATCTAGGCTGACAGATAATACCACATAATCCAAAGTTCCTCTTTGAAAACCACTGCAATAAGACGGATGTATTTATAGATTGGTTGACTGCCAAGGAAATTGCTTGTCTCTGATAAATCATTGTTAGCTGCAGTTTGTTACAAATTGGAGATTCCGTTGTTGTCCTAATAAAAACCGGGGGCCCCCCCTGGCTCTAATAACGCCCCCCCTACGAGTTTTGGATAAACCCAAGTCAAGAAAATGAGTTAGGTAGGCTTACCTAAATCACATGAGTTAATTAATGGCTGGGACTGTCGTAATCTGTATAATAATCGCTTGTTAGTGCACGGTTATGGAACTTTGACCTCTGGATCTGGTGCACGAAAACAGCATCCCCGTGCTCGTTCGTATGTATTTTTGGTAAGTCAGCGAAAATAAGCGTGTTGTTATGTAAGGTGATTTTCTGCGGCCATTTTTGACTTTCCATTTTTGACTGTAATAACGCCCTCCCTTGAAAAAGCGACCGCCCGGGGCAGTTATTAGGAAAAATTACGGTACCTTTTTCCATTTTGTCATTTTTACCCTCCGTACTCACCCACCATGCTTTAGGTTGGTAACAAACTTAATTTTTGGATGCGACAATATGGCAACTAATCTCAACATGCTTGGGGCATTTTAAAAATTTGACTCTGTGTAAAATCAATTGGCCCCTATTAAAAAAAATGGATGACGCAACTTGAGAAGACTGCCGTACTAGCATTGATGTAGAGGGTCCTAAACTACAAAGGTGTGTTAAACCTTTTGAGTGGGGGGGGGGGGGGGGGTAGGGGGGGGGTAAACATTGAACTCCTTAATAAGGCACTATGATATCTGTCCTCAATCTATAGGCTGACTGAACTGGGCGGTACAGGTCTGTTAAATCAAACACGACATATGTTTTTTATTGATGCATAAATTTTTAGAGGTGAATAAAAAGCAAGCTGCTTCTCGTATGGACTAGGTCTGTCTTCTTTTTTGCGATCACTGGCACTTTTATAACGAACCAAAATAATAAAATGTCTCAATAACATAATTTATCTCCCCCCATGGGGGATTTTTAAGCACAAATCAGCGATATGGGCCAAAAATCACCAAATTTGGGCAAATCTCAGCGTTTTGGGACAAATTTTGAAGTTTTCTCCTCCCCACATGTTTCACTTTGCCCCCCCCCCCCCCAAATGAAGTCTGGCGCCATCACTGACCAACGAACCACACACAACATTAACTCCAACACACAACAACCAACCCCTTTCACACACAACCCCACCACCACTAACCTCCCTACCCCCCCCCCCCCCACCCGCCCCAAGCACACACAAATACAAATGGCCAATAATGCATAGTACCCCATATTACAACCGTTTTGCAGTATATAAAACAGATTATTCAACTGTCATTATTGCTTGTGCCCGCATAAGCCCGGTTTGATACTTGAACGCGATTTTCACTGCGTAATCGCAGCGAGTTCTTGTCTCGCGAAGGTCAGTGATTTTTATCGCGCAATCTGCGAGACCCGCCGGCGATTCTAGATTTGTCTCGCCCGGGACAGCGAGACAGTTCAGCGTGAATCGCTGAGTTAAAATGAGTTTAACTTTTGCGATTCCTCGCTGGACGATTTTTTTTTACGTTCATATCCAATCGGAAGTCTTCATTTGGACCACGTGAGTGCATTCCAAGGTCACCATCCACCAAATCGAATTTGGTAAAAAATGCACATGCATCATGGCGAATCTGAGTGACGATCAATAGAGGCGCTAATAGAGGAGGAGGCAAAATACCCCACCACAATGACCAAAAGATCCGACTACAAGGATCTCATTAAGAAAAAGAATTCGCGGGAGGCGATATCCTCCACCTTACTAAATTTTGAGGGCTATAATGGAGCAAGAAACTTATTATTATAGTTTCATATTTTTAGCCTATACTCACCTTGTACCACTTCGTTGTACCCATCTCTGCACTGGAAGCATATTTGACGACCCACATATTGTTTGGACACATAATAATAAGAAGAAATCCTGTGTCGTATCAGACTTAAGACCTTTCCTGTTTTAGTTAAGTTTACGGCAGAGCGAAATATAGAATGGGTCGTCGAAGCAAAAGCAACACAATGATAAGAAACACATTATCCACCGTCAAAGCATATAGGATCTAGCACGAGGAGGAACCATTTGCATAGCAATGAATTGTCTTGCGATATTTAACCCCAACCGCCCCAACATGTGATAATTTTTGCGGGAAACTGGCTGGCAGCCTATTCTTGAAATGAATAAAAATGCGCATCTTTATCCAAACACGTTTTTACGTTACCTATATTCTTGTATACCCGTTGGTACTAAAATGCGAGTTGGAAATAATTGGCATGAATAGACGCACAAGCCTTATACTTAGGGCACCGAGACCAATCTTGCACTATACTGGCAATAACCATGATTCGCGGGCACATTTTTTCCAGCTTACAACCGCAGAGAAATCGCGAAAGATTGGCTTGAAATCGCTGCGATTCGGGAAAATCGCAGCGATTTTCTCGCAGCTGAAAAGCTCGTGAAGTATCCACCGGCTTAATAGTTTGGGTTTCAACAAGACTGTGTGGTAAGGGTTGACTTCCCCAAGCTGAACTACAGGGTGAGTCAAAAACGAGTGCA
This sequence comes from Ophioderma brevispina, assembly GCA_023653785.1. Taxonomy (NCBI): domain Eukaryota; kingdom Metazoa; phylum Echinodermata; class Ophiuroidea; order Amphilepidida; family Ophiodermatidae; genus Ophioderma; species Ophioderma brevispina. The sequence goes on along the minus strand of JAMKCH010045366.1, from coordinate 5,095 downwards.
TCAATGATGCAGTCATCCATCATTGGGAATGGTTAGGGAATGTGTAGTTTTGGGGTCATATTCATTATCGTCATTGACATATATCCCTGGGTCTTGGCCAGTGGTCATCTTGAGCAAGTTTGGTCGCTATACAACTTAACTTGTAAGAATGTTTAGATATTTTGGGGTCAAAGGTCAATAGGGTCATTGGAGGTCAAAAGGGCATAGGCCATAGGAGGTCATTCTGTACATACCATAAGAGGTCTGGAACGGTGGTTTCTTTAATAGGATTTTACTAAGGCTATCCTCGTATTTTGGCTATCACCTTGTTTTGCGATCACCTGCTTGAATGACCCTCGGGTTTTTGGGGTTCCTTTGACCATTGAATGACCCCTGATTACCTTGCCATGACCTTTCAAATTTTCATCATCAACATCGACCCCCCCGCCCACCAGTTTCCGCCTGAATACACCAAATTTCCCATGAGCTCCTTTGACATTTGAATGACCCCTGATGACCTTTGATCCACGAACCCATACAGACCGGTCTTTCGTAATGTGTCAGTGGCACCCACCACCAAGTTGCAGGAAGGTGCAATCCTCGTTCTCAGAGAACATATGCTTCAGTCCGACAGACACAGTGACAGACGACCACCGTATATAATACAGGGTGAGTCAAAAAAACTTGACCCTGATTGTGTCCTCCATTTTGAATTTTTAAGTAACATATATTCTAACATATTTGGTATCATCTCAAAGCTTGTGGGGGTTCATTATCTTTAATTTCTACAAAGATCATTCACATCGGTTACGTATAGACCGACTACAGTCGTTTGAATCAATTAATCGGTTTTCCTGCTCTGTCCCCACGATTCACATTGAAATGAACCGCGTTCAGCGAAGGAATATCAGTGTCCAGAAGAAATCGGGCTATTTATTCACTGCAGATGCTTGAGTCGAAAGACTGTAGCTCGGCCTATACCTTAAACCGATTGGAATATCTTTGCAGCAAATTAAATATAATAATAACTTTCCGCAGATACCAAATTGTTGATAATCTTATTTAACAATTCACAACACACCATGGTCAAGTTTTTTTTTAATCACCCTGTATGAATGTGCAAAGGTTTGAACGTGGGGCAAAGGTCATTAGTGTCCTTGAGTCACTCTCTACATCATGAGACTTGGGTCAGTTGTTCTTTTGAACTACGTGGTGCAGTGTCATCGCACATGTACACTAAACAGTTACATTCAAACTCCACAGTTCCCCAGCATGCCTACAATGATCTGTAATGCAGCAAGCTTGATAACAAATCGTGATATGCATCTCTTTACAAAATACATTGACTCTTGGTTGCACACGTAATAAGGAGATCAGAGAGGTCATGACATTACTTGTTAGCAGAACAAATTGTCGGGTTTTACAGGTTTTAAAAAAAAATCTATTAATTTTCCGGTATGGTTTCAGGCCACTGGAGGGAATCTCCTCTATCAAAAATAGAGGCTTATTATTGACAATTTCGCTGACTCTGTGTTGAACATTTTTAGGACATATTCCTATAGTCAAAATGTAATTAATTGCTGGCAGATGTGTTCCAAAGATTTCCACTTAGTATAGATGGGATGGCGTCCGCCACGTATTTCAACATTTTCCGGTTTTCAACGAAGCGGGATAGTAAAAGGTAAAAGTCCGAATGTTAGGCCAATCATGTACTGATGTATGGAGCACCGTCCGAACAAATTCGAAAACCCATCAAAAGTAAGGCAAGACGTTTTTGTCTTCCCAACTCACCAATAGAATATATAGTATCCCAGTGTAAAGGGTTATTAAAAATTTCCGAAGTATGTCCCACCGCTGGTCTGCAAGTGACTACCTCTTTTTGTTTATCATATTTATAGTATCGAATATTTATATCTAGAAGCACCTAATATATAAGTGCATTCAACTTTCAAGGGGTGGGGGGGGTTGTGGGGGTGGTTGAGGGGAGGGGGGTTGGGACGGGGGAAGTTGGTGAATGTGATTTGGGCTTTGGGTGGGTTATTTTTGTTGCTTTGTTTGGATTTGATTTTTACGACCTGTATAATTCCATCAACTGGTTTTCACACAGTTCCCGGTGCCTTAAACGGTCAATCGTGTTGCCTCGGTTTCGAGGAACAGCACGCGTGGCACCTGGTATACCATTGTTTGCGCAATGTCCATTGTATCGCCAATAGCCAAACAGCTAGAACTTAATACTGACACCCTGATAAGGTTTCTAGCTTACACCCACATGTTCTCAAAGACCTCAAAATATAAAACCAATATACATAAACTAAAAATTCTAACTTGCCGTCGAAGACCAACAACCACAAACCCCACTTTCACCCATCCTATACCATACACACTATGCATAATCGAGTATAAATGCCATAATGGGAACACCGGCTTGCCTTCTGCAAGGACGATACCACGATACCAATTTGCTAAGGTACGGAGTTAATATTTTGTTTTAATTTTTGCTTCACTTAGTAGGCAAATTATACTTCTGCTGTAAAATTCTTTTAGACTGTTCAAATACCCCGAGTTATTACTAACTCCGTCTGAGCTCAATAAAACAACTTCTTTTGTGTCATCTCTATATATAGTCGATCGACCTTCATCCAGGGAAATTTGTTTACACTAAATCTACTCAATCAATGAACTGTCACTATGTGTTTGACCTCAGTCCCTGGTAAGCCCTTTTAGTATGGTAACACGATCCCATTTCTTTTCCCCGAAGAATCCCACTAAAACCGTTTAATAGGTGCACACATAAAACCAATAGCATTCAGTAAGAAGCACAACAATCGCGCGGCATCAATATTCCAAACTTGACAAAAAGATACACAAGTTACCCAAACTGCCTCCCGTCACAAAATTCCAAAATAAAACCTACGGCGAAAGGCCCATTAGTTCCAGAACAATTGCCGAATTTTCTGCGCAAACGGACATAAAACGGCGACTAGTTTAGCAAATAAGAGCAGAACATTGTTAAAAACACGCCGCTCTCGATGGCATAATCCATCAATTAAATGAATGATGGATTAAAAAGTACAACCAGATTGAGCGATGTTCATAGAACACCCCTCGGTACTTTCATATATTTTTCTTCTTGTAGTACATTCCCTGTTTATTGGCTCTATATAAAAAGTCGGCATAAAAGATTAACGCGGTTTAAAAAGTTACAGTGCGGAAGTTGAAAGGCCCAATGTGAAAAGAACCGAACAAGTTACACGCTAGAGTAACCCAAAGCGTACTCTTGGTTTTACTTCAGCTATGGGATTTGCAGCATATCATCCTTAATTACAATTGGAATTATAAAGACATGGAACCCCAGTGACGTAATCAGTCTGTGGATGAGGGTTTATTAGGAGGGGAGGGGTAAGGGCGGGATCCGCACTCAAAATCTTTGCCCCCCCCCCTCCTGGCCCCAATAGAGATTCCGGAGAAGAAAAGTAATAAATTGAATGAGTAGCGAAAGGTATTGTGTTCACCTTGCAAAATGTGTTTTTTGAGTGATTTGACCACAAAAGTTAATGGTGTCCCTCGCTGACCCCCCACCCTCCCAAATAAAATTGTCTGGTTACCATCCTTGGGTAATTACGACTGTACAAATGAAAACCAGCTATCAAAATAATAGTTAATGAAATTAATTTTTGGAATTGAAGCAAAACAAATTGCAAGTTCTTTTCAACTTAGTAAAACTTCAAAATACGTGTAGATCGGGCCGGATAAATGTTCCATTTTAAACATAGCCTGATCAAGGTTCATTTAATCTGAAGTATTTATACATTATCATTCAAGTACATGTTCCTGAGTCGCATTTGAATATGGCGCCAAAGAATTCAACCTGCCCTCGACGCTCGTAGTAATAGTCTCATGTGTACAGTCCAGTGTGCAATATGTTCATTGGCAGAAAATGGATACCTTCACAAATAACTGTAGCCCTGGAATGGTGTGATCGATTTTAAAATTTTTAAAATTATTGTGAAATCTGATTAAAACAGACTATCTAACACAGGAATTAATTTGGTAAATTCTGTTAAGGTTTCTTCTAAAAATCCCTTATTTGGTTGTACACTGTTTTTCCTGACGTCCCCTGTAATATTAAATCATTTTCTTTCTGTGTAACTTTCATAAGACTTTCCATTTCTGGCCCCATTACAAAAAGTATACCCACCAAGCTTTGATGCTATACAGACTTTTAGTTATTGTACAAACCTCGACGAAGATTACCCGCCAGGGGATGTCATATATGGGGATTTACCTACACCCACCGCACCCTGAACCTCCACCGCCCACCTCACGCGCCAACAACCCTCTCTGAAATAGTGAGAGGTCGGCGGCGCCTGAAATTTTGTGCTTGCTCATTTTGCTATAACGGTTAGACGAACCAGTCCTCAAGTCTGTGTTCTGCTGGAAGCCCACCCAAGGGAACACGTGCAAGGGAAGACCAAGGCTTACATAACCCTGTACGTTCTTGCTTTCAGGATGCTGGTATTGAACACAATGAACTGCACAAACTCATGCTTGACAGACGGCTTTGGAAGAAATTCATCATGGCTTTCGACCGCGGTCGACAAAGATAGAAGCAGGACACTTCCACCAACAACTCTAACGTGTCGTCCCCCTTCCTGAGTGTACTGTTAGTAGCAACATGACTATGACATGACGTGAATAAACTTACAGTGGATGTATATACTACAACCCAGGTAAATGTGCGTCCTCCTACCCGATCCCTAGCTTCTAGACCACTATGTCAGACCCATGCTCAGTCCCAACAATCTTAGCAGCACATAATCCTGCAAAATAGATGATAGAGTTCTTGGTACTATGATACTGATAACAGTTACTTGTGTTGGCATTAATTTGGGTTTCCTAAGGAGTACGCGCAAGCCGACTTAAATAACTCAAGATGGAGCACGACGTGCATTTGTTGCATTTTCGTGTTGCAAAAATGCATGAACGATTTTCCCCTCTGTGTTTATGCGAATTTGTAAGCATTTGTAAAATCACGCGTAGAAAACTCTGATGTGGCTTATGACTTGGTCTAAGAATGCACCTGATTAATTACGTGTCTCGCCTTTCACGCACTCAT
>JAMKCH010045365.1:0-12156 GCA_023653785.1 Ophioderma brevispina | reverse complement strand
TTTAGCTTTATTGACACATTCACTATGTGCAGGAAGGTGACGTCACGTATTTTGCTGGCAGGTATTATCATCTTACGATGATTTTAGACCTTAAAGTAGTATTGAAGAGTGAAATAATTAAATGGCTCAAAGGCTCAATTAAAGTAAAGAAAATGTTCGATTTTGACTGGACAAATCAAAATCGGCCTACTTTCAGTCAAAACCGGGAATATTTGTGATGTTCCTGAGTTTATGACGTCATGATAACGTCACAAAGAAAATATTGCTAATTGGTAGCAATAGAAGGAAGCCCTAGTCCGGCGTACTCTTATTCCCACTACAACGTACGAATTAGAGCACTCAATTCAGTTGACTCTTCACGCAACATTAGTTTTCACGCTTTCTCCCGTTATCGTCTATGGAGCCCGGACTGTGCTCCCGGCGACTATATCTGCTTTCACACCGGAATTAAATCTCAACAAGTGGCCCTGTCCGACTAAACTGATGACCTCCTGCACGCCAAAGGGAATCCGAACCAGTGGTCCACACAATCCCTTAATTCCTCCATTATATTTTCGTAAAATGTGAAATTTGTAAAAGTATGCCAAATTGGAACTTGTAGTACCTACCTTTGTCTTTAACTTTTTAGAGTTTCATTGATCGCAGGCGCAGTTTTGGCTTTACTTTGAAAATTTAGATTTACGTTTTTAAATAAAGGAAATCTTCCTTTGTAAAGATCAGGTATTTCTCCCGACTGATTATTTTCTGATTTCTTTGTTGCAGACGGGAAATCTAATTCCTTTTTCAAATGGCCATATATATCAGAGGATGTTTTTCTCGTCCATGCTAAATAGGGCCTATATGGCTAACCAATTCATAAATAACGCAGTAAAAGGCACTTGTACGGCATAGTATGTTACTCTTTACCCTCTATGTTATTGAACTCCAGAATTTTTAACCCTAATGCTCTATTTTCAACACTCAAAAAGGAAGACAATGGTCATGTAACGTTGTAGACGTCCTGTACAATAGGCTCTATATGTTTCCGTTCTGTCAGACCTAAAGCAAATTCAAACTTCACGCCGTCGATTACCAAGTTGGCAGACTGTGCCATGCAGTTCATTCAGGGGCTAAGCAGGCAATACGACAATCACTCATACAACGTCGTTATCCACATCCTTATCCATCAAAAACTAGGACGGCTGGTCTCAAACACTCTACATCTGCATATATCCTGAGATGGTTCTCATATGGAGTGTACTTTGATATTCCGTTTTAATACAGATTTCTAAATGCCCTTTGACCCTTTTACGTGACCAGGGGCACATCCCGTTGTGTCAGTCGAGCTTAGCATTTTGTTTTGGTTTGGTCTTGCCGCAATTTTTTCGATGTCCTGCAGGAAGACATCTAAACATAGTTTTGGCTCTGATAAACTTCAATGGTTTCTATGACAATGATCTTCCTGTATACTTTTCACTCCTCAGGGAATACATCGTATACGGCTTCTTTTTTACACATCGATATATCTACAATAAGAATGTTCTTAATCCATCATGTTGAGTTGTCAATTAACAAAATTCAATACGGGTAAAATCCGCTGTGAGCGTTTTCTTTATTTGTTTAAAGTAGTTCCTCATGGCTAAAGCACAAGTACTTTCTTAAGTTAGGTCACTTAATTGTAGAAATCACTTTTGTTATCATTAATATTAAAGACACTCTATCAGTGATTCACCCGAAAATTAAAACATATTTTAAATTACAGGACAGCTTAAAAGTAAGGATAGCTGTAGGTCCTGTAGGACGCCCCCATTAGGTATATTTTCTAACTGAAAATGACAGACAGGAAAAACAGCAAGTTTTAAGATATAAATCCCTATTCAGTAGTAAGTGGTCTGCACGGACATTAATTACTAATATCCGATTTGTCCTTCGTTTTGACTTATCACTTGCAGTGTATGTTAGGATACCTATACTGCTTACAAAATGCAAAAATCTGATTTTTGAAGATTTTTTTTGATTTTCTGATTTACAAATCACTAAATAGTATTGCGCTCATCGCACCTCTCCAGCCTGTCCCCTGAATTGCCCAAGATTTAAAACACTATAAGGTGTATTCATTCAGCTCTCAAATGTCATTGTGTTTTACTCAGTGCTTTTGGTAATCAAAGCTAATATACCCCAAAAGGTGGGTACCCATCATAAGTATGAGTTTATTCCTATATATTTTTTTCCATTTTTTAGCTCTTTTAGGGTTAAGTATATCATGTGTAGTAACTTTTGAGTTAAATCGACCCAGCCGTTTGGAAGATTAGAAGCAAAATGTATATTGACAACAACACAGGGTGTGCAATGTGGTGGACCAACGCACATTCATAGACACTTTTGTTCATAATATCAAAAGGAACACTTCCTGAACAGCATATTTCACTGGTTAACGAAAAATATCTGAACTTTAATCCTGATCCCCAAAGCCGATTTAATGGAGTAAATTAATCGCGGACACGGTTGTTAGAATCGGGTCACCCCATTCCATGTGGGGGCATATCGCTTTTGATTGGTCAAATGAAATGAAACAAATGATGTTTAGCGGCAGTTTAATCATCTCTTAAAATGATATTAGAGACATATCCCAAACAAATAATCGTTTCTCTATTTTTGGGAGGAAAAACTGAATACCGCTGCATTTTTTGGACACTTTAGCTCCAGTACTCGACCGTCAAACCCCGGTTGTCATACTCCCTGCCTCCATAACTTTGTTGCCCGTCATTAGATCCTTTGAGAATATTTATAAATATTGGGGATGACTGAGGTGATAACCGAAAATATCGCCCGAGCCTAGATCAACTATCGGGCGAGTCGAAGACGAGCCTGATAATTTTCTTGGGCGATGGCGATATTTTCTGTTATCACCGAACAAGCCTCCAATATTATTAGTATTATGCAAGAAGAAGCGACTTGACAAAAAATAGTTTTTTAAATTGGCTTCAAAACTAATAAAACAGAGTATTTGCTTGACGATTTGTATGACCGAGCCCACTATTTTTGCGTATTGTGCAGTGTTGGGCGGTAAACGCTACTCGCACTGTGTATTGAATCCACCGATGCAAATCATAGTATTTATCGCCCTGTTTTTCACGCATACGAAACATACCTATGGTTGGTTTACTGTATCACATGAGCCTAGGGGAATTTAAAATTTATTTATACATTAAGAACATAGGAAGAAATTACTGTAACAATGTGTTTTTGCATTGCCCAATCACACACAGCATTGTGTTGCAAAAAGGGCCATATTGAATTGTGCTTCTCAGCAGGGGCTGGAAATGTAAAAAAAAAATTATGGATGTAATACTTGTAGTGGTCCCTGGGGGTTTTTGACCCGGAAAAAATTGTTATGAAGCTGATTTTTGCATCCATTTAAGCAGAATGCATGCCTCCAAACAACAGATCCACAATTCCCCCTTCGGGAAAAAAAATATCCAAGATGGCCGCCATATTAGCTCAGATACATCCGCTATAGTAGATGTTGATGATTTTATTGTTTTTGAAGATATTTGGGGGTTCAAAGAATCCAATCATGAAAACTTCTAATCACTGTTGACTTCCTTCACGCCAAAATCCAAAATGGCCGACATTTATATAATTAGCTATATTTCATGTTTTTTTGAATATGTTTTGAGGTTCCAAGATTCAGTTTTTGTTTAAATCGAAATCATTGATTTTCCTTAGTCAAAAACCAAAATGGCCACCAAAATGCTGCTCAATTTGCTGCCAAGATATATAATATCTCTCACTGCATAACTTTCCTTTGCAGTATCACATGCAAGTAAAGCTCGGTTAAACTTCGCAATATATAAGGAGGGTGTTTAAAGGCATACTCCCAAGGGATTGTTCTCATTACCAAATAGTAATTTTAGTTCCTCTTTAGTCTATTCGCAAGAAACTTGGTGTTATGTTATTGAACTTAATAGAATGCAATTTCCCAAAACTGCACAATGAGAACCAGTATGCCGCTCAAACATAATACTCTTTCGAAAGAATGGTTTAACAAAGTTTCGGATAATGCAGTTTTTCTTACTTTTCTCATAAACGCATGATTAATTCTAGGCCTACACCAGTACGTCTGCCAGAAATGGGCATAGAAATAGCCATAATATTTGTCTATTTTTACAACCCAGTACCAGAAATGGAAACTAGAAGGTGTGAAAGAAATTTATAAAGATGAATCCCAGAAATTGGAAGAATAACATTTGGGTGTGAATACACCTCAAGAGGACTTCCATACATATTTCAGGTCCTTTTTTGTACCCTTCCCTTTTAACGAAATTTCCTCTCTTTATTTATTTATATCTATTTATTTATTCCTTATTATATTATTCAGTTATATAATTATTTCTTGTCATTTTATTATTCGCTTATATATATTTATTTTAGATATAATTTATTTGTTTGTTTCTTTATCCTCTTTTCCTTGTTCTGAAGTTAGGTAAAGCAAATTATATTAATGGCGGCCATTTTGGAATTTCAGCTCAAGAAAACATGGATAATGTAGATGTTCGACTAAAATCATCAAAATATCTACTTGAGAAGGCAGGATATATCTAATTCTATTCAAAGTCACTATTTTGGCGGCCATCTTGGATAAAAATTTTCCCCAAAGGGATTCTGGGTGGGGGGAAAAATTTAAATAATTTTGATATGTTGTTATATATGTATTTCTGCATGTCTGGTGAAAATAAGCTCACTAACAATTTTTTTCCAGTAAGATTGGTATTTCTTCTCAGAGGGACTAATAATTATAAGGTGTAATAATACAGGAGATATGACGTGGTTAGCAAAATGCCTACCACGCAAGACGGAAATAATATTAATTGGCCTGTTAACCACTGAGATTCAAATATTCATGTTACTAAAGATAATATATAATATCATACTTTAACGAACCTTACTGTTCTAATGTAATTATTACAAAAATGATTATAAAATTCAGACACGATTATAAACGTTACCTAGATAAAATGATTAGTGAGGGGAGAAGGGGGTAAGTGAGTCAATTTTTAAATTTGTTCATTCTGCTCAGAGAATATAGTAGGAGGGCAATGCAGTGTTACAATGAACATGTGTATGTTTACTTGATTAAGGTAGCACAAATATCTTGACCAATATTTTGCCATTATCGCAGTGAGGTGCCAAATATGTAAACTGGTTCAACTTACCCCAGGGGTGGGGGTAAGTGAGCCAGTCATGGGGGTTGGTAAGTTGAGCATCCATAGAAGAACATGCACAATATTTGTGTTCATAGCATGAAATCCCAATCCATGTCTTTTTTATTTTTTTTCAGGTATTTTGCCAAAAACAATGTTTGAGATTTATAGTGAACGTTTAGTCTAAAAGTTGAAAATAAATAATTTTTGATGTGATTCACTTTTTTTTGAGAAAATTTTGCACATTTTCCTATGCTAAACTTACTCCCAATTTGCCCAGTGCTCAACCATAAGGAACATTTAGTAAATCAGTTTCTCTAAAGTTATGTTCACATATGAAACCCTCAATACACAAAAGAGTGAAATGCTTTTATCCTTGTAGGGGGAATTTGGCAAATACATTTTTACAGAAAGTTAGAAAAAAAGTCCTGGATTAACTTTTAACCCCCTTAACAATTCCCACTTTTTAGTGCAACTTCTAATTGCATGTGCAAGTGATTCCATTTTACACCTTGAGAACAAACATGTGGTTGAAATGTACTAATAGATAGTAGTGTAAAGTGAAAATAGTTCTTTGTCTTCTTCTAGAGGGGGTGGCTCATCTTACCTTGTGGCTCAACTTATTCCATACCGAATGCTTTCACGAGAGATGTACGTACCAGACAATGCGGAGGTCTCCTTACACCCCTCCTACGTTCTCTTTACTTCTAATACCATCAACCTCGGGATTCGTCTATAGGTTATACACAAATAAACAGTGGCTTTTTCCCAAAATTACCCCATGCAATTTATGTGCAGATATGTTTCATTCACTGGCATGGAACCCGCAATCCCAATTTCTTCAAAAATAAAATCCAGATCGAGTACCTCAAAAATCCCTGAAAGTGGCCTCATTGTGATTGAGACGGGACTTCACTCCAGAGGCAGCTTCTTAACCACAAAACTCTCCGAGATATGCGCATGATATATTGTGGTTTATGAAGTGGGATCAACCTGGACAACTCTACAGATTCAACCAATGCAATTGTTGGTTGTAGAGATTGTAGACAGCCAGCCTGACTAGACTAGACACATCTTCTTAGCCATCAGCTTTATGATTAAACCGGTTAGCAAACAAATCAACGTTCTTGACATCATCTCGGAAGCTCAATAGGTGTAGCAATATCTTGAAACCAAAGGTTGATATTGCATAATATATCTAATATATAGGTTTACCTTTAAGCGGAGAGTTTTTGACCATCAAACGACAAATTGAATTTTGATTTGCATAGACCTTGTAATCTTTCAAATTTCAAGATTTATAATGATTAAGTACTTTTGTTTACTCTTGGTTTGGGTGACAAAAAAAAAGCTTTTTGTCATGATAACCATTGTGTCTTACCTGTTACTTTTGGTTTCTTCTTGGGTTGGGTGACAAAAACAACTTTGTCACTGATAAACCGGGAGTTTTCTACAGTAAGATGAGAAAGGGGACTATTGCTTATAAGTATGGACAACATCCCTATAGCCTGTTGAATGAAAACACATCAATGAATTCATTGCAGTATTATCGCAGAGATATCATGATAATGATATCCGGATAATGATCATCAAACAATTGTGTTTGTGTGGGTATGGGGACTTGGTATACAACATTACATAAACCCAAACGTTAGCCATTTTGTTTTTTAAAATTACCCTTTCTTATTATTTTCTACCTGCGTTCGTTCAAAGTGCCAAATGTGTTGCGGGGGTCTGTGAACCTGAAATGCAGTGAGATTTTTTTCTCTCTCGGACACATTTTTTCTGCATAAACATTGCAATTTAAAAGTTTGAATAAATGATATTGCGTCCACCAGATTTATAAACGCAATCAAATGTGTTGAAAGTAAGCTGGGAACTCAACGATCTCTTATACCTTAAGTAGGCAAAAACGCTGGACCACGCTATTAAAAAAGAGTCGTTTGGAACATAAATGTACGGCTTACTCTCAAACCGATGGTTGGCAGGCATTTGACTGCAGTGGCTGGTTCGTGTTTGAGTGAAAATAGGTATTATTACCTGTCCAGCGATATGGTAATGAAAGCATTACCTACCTGCTTTAGTTGCATTCGTTTGGTTAAATGACACGTAACGCGTAAATAGGCAACATATTTTAATTGCATTCTGTCTTTGACCATTAACAGTTTATATGATTATACGGGGTCATTCAAAAAGTTCTACCTCACCACCATTGCCAATACCAATATCAATATCAATACCAATACCAATACAATACCAATACTAAGGAAATTGATAAAACACTCTATACATTGAACACAGCGCTATATAAATAAAATATTAAGCAACACTATTAATATTAAAATGTAACAAAAGAGAAAGAGGTAAACGTGTTCTTAAACAATTACTTATACCTTTGACTGGTATATACATATTTGAAGAGATTTGGATTCTCCGGTGTTAGGGAGGCGATTAGTTTGTAAGTGCGGTGCAGCACTTTGAAAGGATCAATTACCGCCTGCTTTCTTTTAAATAAGAAATAACGTTTGGAGAATGCAGTAGGGTTTCACACAATGTGCCTATTGAACGATTAAATTATTTAAAAAACTTCTTCTCTTATATACGGAAGATCAAGGTAAGACCATGGAACCCGCCATGGTCCACATTCTACAAACCGAGCTATGAGGTGGAATTAAAACTTATTGAATGACCCTCGTATTTCTCTGCAAGGATTGTAAACGGCAAGATAATGTAAGTGCGTACGATTCAGGCTATGTCTGTCGCGAATTAATCCAACATTTGTGTTACGCTTGTCCCTGACACATTATTCCGATGTTTATGGCACAATTTTTTTTATTCGCTTTCGATAAACTTACAATGCCTGCTTCTACGTGAAATGTCCAGAAGTTATACATATAGTGTAAAGGAGGATTGTCTGGCTATGGTCTGATGATAGAAACATTTTTTCGAAAAAGACATGTTACATCTCAGACGCCCAATGTTTAGACATTTAATAATTCAGGATTTGCAATCAATTGATCAGATCGTAACGGAATGTTTCTGACTTTATGATCGACCGGGTTATAATAGCCTCGTATATGAGCTTGTATATCAAGAGGACAGAAAAGGGCTAGAAGATGTAGACTAATTTTCTTTTTCAATCAGAGGTATTTTAACACAGCTATTTGAAAGCTATTTGAAAAATATTCATAATTGCTTTAAAATACCAGACCATTGCATTATTCAGCTCTCTTATATGACCAAGTCGGTAAATCATGTAAAAACACATAAATTCCTTAGCCATTGGATTGGAAGCTCTAGAAACTATAATAATTGTCTCCACCAACATGCAGAATCCCTGAGTTAATCTAGGTTATCTTTCTTTCCAACTCACAGGAAATCTAGTCCACAGTCTATATAATTGCCACTTGCTTTGAGAAAACGGGTACAACGATTTTTTGATATTGAGATTAGGAATCGGTGTACACCTTCGTCGCAAGAATAGAAAAATACTTGTTTGAGTTGCGTAGAGCATAAGTGGAGGTACATACATTGACAAAAAATGATTAAATATAATTAACCCTAACAACCCTACCTAACCTCACCTACTAATTGCGTTAGTCCGAATGTTCGAATAACTGAATTCAAAAAGAAATCGTGAAGAAAAGTGATAAAATCAATGCTAATTTATGCTTTACACAATAATTTGATATTTTGCTCCATTAAAGCTCATCCCAGATTAAAGGGACATGATGAGATTTTCGAGATATTAAATTCTCTAGATGTGGCATCTTTGGATTTGTTGTAGGACACCTACCGAGAAAGATTCGAAGGATTATTGGACAAAAAGTAGAACAAACACCAAAAAAAGTTTTTTAATCTTGCCGGCTTTCATATATTCACCCTGTCGTACACGACAGAAAAATCTAAGGTATGTCGTTGTTATCGTTATTAAATAAAAACAACACGTTTTCGGCGTATTCGCTTCAGTGTAATAGACACATGTTCAACATTCTAAACATGCAAAAAACAAAACCAAAAAAAAACAAAACAAAAAAAAAACACAGGTTTCAAACAAGGGGGGGTCACTTTTTCTTGGAAAATGTCCTCAGTATCTCTTTAAAGAGATTATCGTAAGGGTTAGGGTTTATGGTTAGAATTAGGTTAGGGTTTATGGTTGGGTTACGTTAGGGTTCGGAGAACGTTCGACCCTTGGTCTCCAAGATAATAGACGCGGTCAGACACACACTGACTGACGACAACAGAAAGAGTACTTCAGTTTAACATAAATATAGCAAACTATAACGAGTATACGGATTAGAGATCACGCAAAGACATGATTAGTGATCACTTACAATATTACTCAATTAAGTGCAACCAAATACACCTTAAATTAATTGAGCAAATGATATTAAGGTGGGGGGGGGGGTCCGTCACTTTCCCTTCCCTCTCTTCTCCTTCTCCTCCCTCACCATTCCACTCCACCCGTCCTCTCTTTCCTGCTCTCTCTGTTTTTTTTTTCCTCTCTCTCTCTAGGCTTAATATCGAGACATAACTGCAACATTTAACATTGTTTGGTACTCCAAATTAACAAAAACAAAAACACCGAAACCAACATGATTTTCACACACACATACACAAACACTACACACACACCCTACGCAAGTATAATGATTGATGATTGATGATAATATACCCAATGCTCACCTCATCTTTCCTTCGCGCACACAAACCCCACATCACCGTCCCATGTCGTATCCCAGCTTCACATCTACTTCAAGGTTTTCCTCGCATTAGCTACACTCCAAACTAAACCTGTAAACCGAACAACCACAAAATATTTGCAACATTTGCCATTGATGTTTTTAAAATGTTTAAAAACTCAGATATTTCGGATCTCTAAATACTTTTTAAGGACATTCTCTTTAACATTCAACTAAACGTTTAGTTTGTTTTTATTTAACGTTTGTTAAAATATTTTGTAAACATTGCTCACAGACACATAAAACGTTTTTGTTAGCTTCTGCTCAAATATTTATAAAATGTTTGAATCATATTTTGTGTTTGGCTGGGCATTACTCTCACAATTACCGCTGAAAATGTGTAATTATCTAAACAAAGATATCTAACACTCGCAGTAATTCAGCTTACGCTTGTTTGATTATTTCGTGTGGGGAATGACACTAAAGATTTAGATAACCCAACATTCGTTCACAAACTCCTCGTAACTGAGAATCTTTATCTTTCGCCTAATCCTAATAACCTTAACCAGAGGAGCTGTAGATAAGCTCCAAAAGCCAAAGACGATTGCACCGAGAATGTGTAGGAATTAAGGGCCTGATGAAACTTCAAGTGTACTTGTTATTCGCCCCAAGTGGAGTTTGAAGCGAATTGCCTAGAACTTGGTAACACAGGTGTCGCCATTTGATTAACGTCAAGATGGCAAAAGATGAAAATGTTAAAGTTAAGAAAGTTTATCCCAATTAAAATCTGTGGAGATTTTATTATGTACTATTTTAATGCATTTATTGCTCTTAGTGTTTTTAGATTTTGATCTATTTTATAATTGTTGGATTAACCCTTTACATCCTTGCAAGTATGTATGTTTGTATTTCAATCGACGGCCTTTGAGATGGCACGATCTAAAATGACAACCCCTAACCTACTACCTTCGCTCTTGAATAGGTTTTTGTTTTGATTCCAAATAATTAGATTATAAGAAAATTCAAATTTGAAATTAAAAAAAATTAAAATACATAATAAAAAAAAAATAAAATTTATCCTCGGAGCAACTAGCAAAAGATGAAAAAGAAGCAGTATTTGCCTACCGGAACACTTCCAACGATACTAAACTTTCAAATTGAGCTTCGGTTCGTCCTTTGGTCTAAGTGGGACCCTTCATCATGACCTCTCCAGTCATGGACGAAGATAGAAACAATCCCAGTGTATCCTATATCCACCGTCTTTGGATTTTGTAGTGACAAATGAGCCCCAGGTTTTTTTGATCTGGAAACCCCCACCCGGTTACCGTATCCCAAACCAACTTTGCATAGAGCATGTCTGACAGCTTCATGCAATGCACTCACTTGGAAATAGGAATGGTTCTATTATCCAACATAAACCTGGACTTATTTTAAGCTATGTTATCAGCACCATCATCACAAACTCACGCAATTGGTCGCCTTTTTTACGCATCTTCATTCATATGAAGAATACATCACCAACATGTACGCAAGCGATTATGGAAGTCACCGATTTTGGTCAATATCATTAAGGAAACATACAATTTGATCTTCCCTTGAAGGGATGTTAGGGAGCATGTGTTTTGCCGATAGGCATTCAGGTGATTGAATACAATTTGCCCATAAAGAAAACACTCGACTTGGTAAATTCAAGACCCTGAGGATTTTTTAAAACGTGTGTATAAGAATACGAGAGCATGTAGGGTTGATTACTTCTTAAGGTCATTTAAAGGCCCCAAACAACCGTAACTCCCCCACCCCTGAAATGGTCAAGTTAAAACGATACATTGGTTATACATTAGTGGATAATTCAAAGCGTGTTTAATTAGGCATATTTTGACACTCATTTGTGGCGATAACTGAGTATTGTTGAAGTTATGCCATTTGACCGAACCCACCCAGGATTTAAAATTGGGTGGGTTCGGGAAAGTGAGTGATGCCCAAATTAAATGCCTAATTAGAATTGGACATTTGAAATTAGAATTCCATAGTAATAGTACATTCTTGCTCCTCATGGTGTTTTCGTATATGGTTTACCAGATATCTCCGAGAAAATCTTATTTCCAACATTTCATTTGATTTGACGGTTGCATTTTGATGTTTAAGGCGCAAATGTTGCCACACGATGCCCCATATGCCACTGTGTTGTATATAATCTTATGTCCGTTTCGACAGAAAATCGATCGGTCCGATCGCTAATAGCCTCGTCACCGGGACCCCAGATTTTACCTGAAGTTGGTTCAAATTTTGGC
>JAMKCH010045364.1:0-12010 GCA_023653785.1 Ophioderma brevispina | reverse complement strand
AATGCCCGTGAAACGGGGCATTATTATTTGCCTTATGATGTTACTCTGCCCGTGAAACGGGGCCATAGTATTTCTTATTGCTGTTAGTCTTCTCCTTCTCCTTCTCCGACCCACCTTTTCGCCTTCTTCTGCCAACGGCTGGGCCGATTATTGACCAAAATCGGTCAGAAGAACCACTGACCCAAGCTACATCAGGGGGGTACATAGTTTGACCGGTGACCTCTCGTAGGGGTCAATAGAGTCAAAAACTAAAAATCTTTGGAAGCCTACTTCTTCAGATAAGGTGCACTACTGCTGAAAAGTCTGCATGAGCAGCGTCTTGGTCAGTGGATACAGTGGACACAGAATATCGGAACTCATTAACATTCAAAATGGCGGAATTATCTAATTAAATATGCCAAAATGCTATATCTCAAAACGATAACACTTGGATAGGTGAGTCTATGCAAAAGTGCGGAAATGTCGAGGACGAATAATGTGACAGAATATTGGCCCAGGGGTCCACGTGTAGTAGCAAATGAGCTACTTATATGCAAAAACGCTATAACTCATCAACCCAAAAGTAGATATTTATGTCAAATGTTGTTCACAAGAACCACTGGGAAAAAGCTCTATTCTTATGTGCACAATATGGGGTCAAAGGGTCAAAATGGGGTCAATTAGGGGTCAAAGAAAAGAAGCTTAATTGAACTACCAAGCTATGCCATCTTGTAGGCATCAATGAAACGTGAAAAAGTGTCACAGTAACCCCGACTTAAGACCTGTAAGGGTCAAAGGTCCAACATGAAAGGGATCTAACTATTATATTGCCACGGTAGCCTCGATGCAAAATGAAAGGGTCAAAGGCAACAACAACAAACCCGACATGTGCACTATGACTTCCTCATACGTAACGGGCATAGTCTCTGGAGTTGTCTAGTTACATCTTCTGCCTTATCATTTCCGACCATCAGCTTTTCGCTTTCTCTGCCCAAACGGCTGGGCCGATTATTGGAACCAAAATCAGTCAGAAGAACCAATGACTCAAGCTACATCAGGGGTGACATAGTTGACCTTGACTCTCGTAGGGGTACTGGAGGTCAAAAACTAAAACATCTTTTGGAAGCCTAATTCTTCTAAGATAAGGTGCACTACTGCTGAAAATTCTGCATGAGCATCGTTTTTGGTCAGTGTATACAGCTTGTACACAGAATTAATATCGGCAATCATTAACATTCAAAATGGCGGAATTATCTAATTAATATGCAAAAATTCTATATAATCAAAATCGATTAACCACTTGGATAGGTGATGCTGTGCCAAAAGTTGCGGATAATGTCGAGACGAATCATGTGACAGAATATTGGCCCCAGGGCTCAATTAGACGTGTTAGATTGCAAATGAGCTAATATGCAAAAGCTAATAATAATCATGTGTGTACCACAACCGTTGTAGACGCAGGTATTAAACGCGTGCGTATCATGACCACAAATAAAGCGCATAATATTGCGCGTGTTGGCGTAATCATAAAGATTGCGCATGGAGTAGCTTGGAGTGGCGGGAATTGTATATTGGCGGGTTTTTGTATATGAAAAAACCACAATTAAATACATTTTAGGAAGCATATTCGAAGTGGCAGATTATGCTATAAGACAAATTTTGGAATAAGGGTGGTTAAATTAAGTTGTAATGGAGACGAAAGATGGTAGCAAGGACGTAATGTCATTTGGTGAAATGAGTAAAGTTGTGGGGTTTGTGGGGGATTGTGGGATGTTCTGTTAGTGTGGTTTGCGTGTGTATATATGTGTGGCGTATGTGTGTGTGTGATCGCGCGCCTGCGTGTGAGGATGTTATGTGTGTATATTTAAATGTCTTTGTTAGTTTAGGTTGCAATTTCTGTGTGAAGTGTTTTCTTTGATTGTTTACTTTGTGTGTCGTCAGAGAGCAGTTTGTAGAAAGAAAATGGTGAAAACATGGGATTTTGTTTTTTGCACATTCAAGATATGTTTGCTCATTGGGAGCTTTCTTGTGTAAGGTTCGCAAATTTGTTGTTTGTGTATTGTAACGGTTTCTCGATCGATGTTTGTCCAATGTATTGTGCATTACAGCCGTTGCAAGTGGATCGAGTAAATTAGTTTTTAAGTGCATGACATGTCGTGCTTATGTAAATGGTTTAGGTTGTTTGTTGAATGTTATGCTGCTGCCTTCTTTGATGTGTTTGCTGTGCCGCATGTCTTTGGTGTTGCATTGGAAACGGTGGGTTGGATTTTGTTTGTTGGTGGGTTTGCCTTTGTGATGATGTTTTTTTAGATTTGGTGCTTGTCGTTTGCTCATGATCAATGTGTTTCCTTGAAGATGTGTTCCTTTTGTACTGTACTCATTGAAAATGGTATCAAAAAGCTAGAGACTAACACAGATCAACTTCGACAACCAAAACCTCAAAAATCAATGAAACAACATTCTCACCTTTGCCATACATTCAACGCAAAAAACAAACAAATGTGCCACGTCATCAAAATCATCACTCTGACTTACTTAACAGTACAAGAATGAACACAATTACTAATGACTCCACTGTGTTGGACTTCTCCTTCGTTTAATATATTAGATATATATATATATATTAGATTATATATAATATATATATATATTTATAATTTTTAATAATTATATATTTTTTTAATATAAACACTAGCAAAAAACAACGAAAACGCAATATTCTGTGGTTTAATCCACCATATTCAAGGAACGTCACCACAAATGTCGCCAAAGAATTTTTTAAACTCTTAGACAGTTCATTCCCGAAAATCACATTGAACAAAATCTTCAGAATAAACACTGTCTAAAACTGAGCATTCCTGCATGGAAATATTACACCCACCAACATAATCAGCCTCGCTAAACAAAAAGCATCCTAAATTCCACGACAACACACAGCACAATACCCCCCGAGGACCGACATGCAGCTGCCCCCCAAAAAATCAGAGCAATGCCCACGAGACGGTAATGCTTAGCAAGGAACATCGTATACAAAGCGACCGTAACCCCCCTAAATGCATCCCCAAAACAATACATTGGACTCACATCTACAACTTTCAAAGAGAGGCTAAGGAACCATACTCAATCATTCAAAACAGAATCTAAATCCAATGCACTCAGAAACTATCAACATATTATGGAACCGCAAAAGGAAAACACAACTTTTAATATAAAATGGTGTATCATTCAAAGAGCGGCACCATACAATCCGGCCACCAAATGATGCAATTGAGTCCTTGCTGAACAATATCCTATTATGATGGCACCCAAACACTGTACACTACAAACGCTCTGAACTTTATCAAACGTCGACACAAAAACAAGTACAAACAAGCAAATTTGGAAAAGCCTAGAAAAGCTCTGCAAGCAACTCAAGGACATGATTTTTTTTCGATCATCTGTATTTATTAGAATCAATATGCTCCTAGGTATTGAATGTTGTATAGTACCAATTAGTTGATTGATTGCACCACCATCGGAGGATTGTTGGGATGAACTGTCAGTAGCTATGATTACTAACCTAGAATGCTGTGGTTTCAAGATGTATATATATATATATATTATTATATAGAATAATATATATATTTATCGTGCGTGTGCACGACATGTGTGAATTATTTTTTTTGGTCAAATTGGAGTTAATAGTTGATCTGGTTACATTTTATGTACTCTTTAATTGTACCCAAAAATAAAAGTAAAATTACATCTCCAACAAAATGCCGGAGTCGAATAACACCCATTTGTATAAAAGGTTCATAAACAATCGATACGATTCGCTAGCTTGTGTGTCCAAATATCTCAAAGCACACAGATAAACTGTGAACGAATACGTATGCGGATAAAGATGTACTTCAGTGATCAAAACGATAATAGGTCTATCAATTGAGATAACGGTGAATTTTACCTTTCTATACTTCATTTGGGATTGGTCATGTTATTCACATTTTAATTTTTATGTGTTTTAAGTATGTACTTGTACTTTACTGTCTTAGCCAACATTTGTAAAATTTATCACTTCGGAGGGGGGCATAGTGACTCAACCCTCGTATTATCAAATGGGAGGAGTTACACACCCAGGTAAACTTCACAGGTGGCCAAAAGTTAGCAAAAACTTGTGCTAAGTCGTCCATATAAATTATTCACATCCTTCTGTTTTTGTTTCTTTTTTTTTTTTTTTTTTTTTTTTGTTTTTTTTTTATGCTATTTTTGCGAAACAAATGTGATGGTAGCACCGTCACCGGGGATAGCGTCGAATGTGATGGTGGGTAGTGATTCATATTACCTCTATAACCCTAGTCCAACCCACGGGGGCGGGGGGGGGGGGTTACCACCCCCAACGGAGGATCCCCTGTCGACCAAAAAAACGCAAAACGATACGAGTCTAAGGCTTTTATGTAATTGTAAGTTCTCCTTTGCGGTAATTTTAGTCGGAAGGTAGGGGGGTGGGTGGTTGCCACCTTCCTATACATTACTGGGTTAAAAATGCCAAAAATGTAATTATGTAAGTATGATGCTGCTGTAAGGCAAATACTTGTATTTTTTTATTATTTAGAGTAATAACATGTGTACCCATTACACTAAACCCAGTATTGCCAAATAAATACCAATTGTGCTTGCATAAATGGCAAAAAAACGGTCGAAAAAACCTTAGGGATTTTGGCGATTCTTACAAATTTGCGTAAAAATAAGCGTTATGACGTCACTATGATTCATGTTGTTAAACTTGACATGTTTGTACTTGATTTGAAGAAAGGAATATGTAGCTACACACTGATACCCAAATAAGATTATGTTGGCGATTAAAGGGGTCAGCAGCGATTTGCTGATCCGAAACCTCGAAAAAAATAATCAAAAATTCCTATTTTGATATTTTGTTATTGGCATGGATTGCTAAAAATAAACCTGCAAGTGGTAGGCTTGAAATCCGTGTATTAAAGACAGGCAGTACATTTTATCTGATTCTGTAATTTATATACGTGCGTATCAAAATTCAGACTTGAATCAAAACAGCTTTTCTCTGTGAATAGCCGAGAGTTGTAAGCATATATTGTGCGCCATGACCTGTACAGGTTTGACCTGAAAACACCAAAGATTATTAGATCTGTTTATCTTTATGGTGTAAACTAACCAAGGGTTTAGTGTTAGATTTAGACGCCGTCGCTGTATATATATTTACGGGAGACTGTATGAAAAATTTGTTCAAAATACTTCATTTTTTTCACTATTGGGTATTTTTTCTACATAAAGCAGTTATTGGAATTAACACACTTACACACTTATCCCTGATTTCTAAGTTTAAAAAAAAAAATGCATTTCACATTTTCGATTTTCTCGCTTATCGCTGCTATCCTTAATACAAAAACCCTGGTTGGACGAGGGTTACGAAATAAAGGGTAAGATGTTCCTGTTTATGCAATAATAATGTGTCGAGCAAGTAAAACATGAATAGTGGCTAGGCGAAGTATCAAATGTTTCTTCTACTACTATCTAACTACTGCCGAGACATAATTATGTCGGCATAAACATGGACATCGCACCCTTTATTTTCTATTCTATTAACCCAATGAATGAAATATTAACATAAAATGCATTTCTTAACTAAAAACGGAACAGTTGTTTACGTATTTACAGCGCGCGCCGTGTTTCCTACGCGTAAAGGTTAGCGTGCGCCCATTAGTTGTTGGTGACACGCGCCGAAAGAATGTGTGCTTTGCACTCACGCACTAGGGCGCAATCGCGACCATTATCGCAGAATAAATGGGCAGTAACTAACCAATCAAAGACGCGGCTTTTTGAATAATGGACAGTAAAAGTAATAGAATACCCATTATTGAAAATGCAGGCATGAGAATTGTCAGTTTTACTGCCCATTATTCTGCAATAATGAGCCGCGAATGCATTTTGTTATCATTTATTTCATTAGCAGCATACAAAATACACATAATAAGGGCATATTAACTTAATCTCTCCAAACAAACAAAATAAATCAAGTTGTTTATTAATAGAATAGGAATAAGGTTTGTAGTTCATCTAGGGCTCATACTGTATCCTCGGGCGGGAAAATAAAAATAATGGGCGCCATTATTTAAAGTTTTTCCGACCTCGGGGACATTATTCGCCTATAATGATCTGCAATTCTTTAGTTTTTTAGTTAATTTTGTTTACCTAGTATGCACTGTATGGTTCTAAAATTATCCGTTGATGAAAACGAGTCATCTTCCAATCAGTATGGGCAAAACCCCGCATGAAAATCCAATATTCCTACTTTTTTACTGCAAATTTCATTCTTTCATTTTATACTCTGTTGTCTATGCAAATGACCAATTTTGCCAACTTTGAACTTTGACGTAATTGTTACGCCATACTAGGTTATGTTGGAAGCAATATCGAAACGGTGGACCAATGCCACACTGGTACCAAACTTCGAATCATCCTATTGCTTTAATTTTACCTATGCTTGGGTGTTTACCACCCCACACCTTAGTAAACCGTGTTAACAAAATAGACTTGTAACATATTGTGAAAGTGATTTCTTTGATGTTAACTTTGATATTCGCAAACTAAATACTTATAATATAATACATCATTTATCTAATTGTTTAGCTTATGTTACATTTAGGAGTAATATTCCCCCTTTAACTGTTAATGTCGTTTCAGGTTTGGTATATATTTTAACTGTGTACACTTACTTTAAAAGATAGTAACTATACAGTTTAAAACTTACATAATCCCCCCCCCCCCCGACAAAGGTACCATTTTTTCTGGAAAAAGGTTTACGTCTCCTTACCTGTTTACAAAATTGAAATGTTTCACTGTATGTTTACAAATTTAATGTGCAAAAAAAAAATCACACAACATTTAATCTTCTTCCTAAAATGACGTCATTTACTTGATTTGATGCGAATTAAAATGACACTTTCGTGCTTAGGATTTAACAATCGAGAAAATCCGGACAGAGAAGTACCAACATGCCTGTACAAAGAACAGGAATAACCCAAACACTTATTTTGGTACCTCAATGGATACATGTCCATCTTCTTTCTCATTGCTACCAAAACGAGTACCAACAATGCTAAGAAAAATTACCAAAAATCAAACGACGTTAGAAGTTACATGTTCAGAACAATGTCAATTTCCATAGTACCCAGTGTAGAATAGGGGAAAGTTTTGTTTTTTTTTCACCAAAAAAGTTGGAATATCCTGATTTCCAACGGTTTTGTGCTCTCTTAATGGATATGACTGTTTTATAGATTCAGAGTTTAGTGCTACATTTTTGAGTCTGTAATATTGCGAATATCAATTTCCACCCTATATCCAGTATTTTTATACTTTCTTCTTCAACTTAGACGTCATAGTGACGTCATTAATGGAATTTTTAGGAACTATCATGTGGTAACAAATTTATGGGAATCGGATTTTCTAATAGGGAACAAGCATTTTAAAAAATCTTAAAACGTGATTTTCTCTATGTTAAAGCCATATGCAAGATAGTGTCCATGTTTTATTTGCATCAAGTTTACCAATGACGTCCGTTTCAGGAGAAGTTTAAATGCTGTGGTGAACTTTTTTTTTTCTCATTAAATGTGTAACATTTTCTGTAACATTTTACATTTTTGTAACAGTTAAGGAGCCTAACTTATCTAGAAAATACACATTTGGCCAGGGGGGGGACTTACCTTTTTTTTAACTGTTTATATATATATGTAATGCAAATTTAAGAAAACGAGAAAAATATGAGTGTTATGAAGTTGTATAGACCACTTTTATCCTCCAAAACCTGTGAGTTTTAAACTCCATTTACATTTTAAATATTTTCTGAGCTAATTTTGAACATTCTAAAGCAATATTGTATTGTGTGTTACAACATGCTACTAATTTATTAATTTTTATATCCCATGCACTACAATGTTTGGGTTCCTTTTCCTTCTAACGGATTTACACTCCTGAAAGTTTAGTTTTTTTCTACACAAAAGTAGTTTAAAACATATGTGGCGAGTAATTAAAGAATATTAGTTTTAAGGACCAAATTTGTAAAGGTTGTACTTTTTCTGAATTCGTTGGTCACCGTTGTCATCTGCGCTATATTTTACAACGAACTATAATGCAACAGTGAATGTTTTCCCATTTTAAAAGAAACCGCTTATGGAAGTGTTTTACTACGATTTGCATGGTTTGTAACCAGTGGCGTAACCAGTGGGGGGGCCTGGGGGGCAGCTGCCCCCCCGGACACAAAAACTCGGGAAAATCTGGACGGGGAGTCAAAAATGGGAAGGAAAAAAGGGAGAAAGGAAGAAAAAGAGAAAGAAAAAGAGGAAAGAGAAGAAACAGGGGCAAAGAAGAGGGAAGAGGAAAGAAAAGGAAGAAAAGAAAGGGAAGGTGAAAGTTGCCCCGGCTGGGTCAATTACGCGGCTATCATAGCGACGGAAAATTGGGCGCCTGGAAAAACGGGAAACTTTCTTGGTCTTGCCCCCCCGGAGGCTTGTCTGTTACGCCCCTGTTTGTAACTACACACAATGCAATAGACATCGCATCGTCTCGTCTTCATCATCATTAACATCGTCTCGGCCCTCGTCGTCCTTCTCATCCTCATCATCCATCATCATCAATCATCATCATCATCATCATCATCATCGGTCATCAGCATCATCAGCGATCAGTACATCCTGTCATTGCCAAGCTCGATGTTTCCTATTTCATCGTTATTGCCACCCATCATCAACCGCCATCGTTTTATTCTTATCATCGTGGCATCATCGGCATCAATCATTTTAAATAGTAAAACCCCTAGCTTATAATAATATCCCATACCCAACATTAAAATCAACGGGTTTCGTGGCATGTCGGAATACATTGACTCCTTAGACCACAGCGAAAGTCAAAATTTGGGTTTTGACAACTGTCAAATCACATTCAGAGGCCATTTTCTAAAGAAAACAGTTGTTTCGTGGTGTTTTAATACGTTCGTTCAGTTAGTAACCATTCATGTCTTTAACACATCCCCACTTAAAATAGCCATTTCCTTTTCTTTCATTTAATTACACGCATTCATAAGTAACTCACACTTTCAAACGCCGTTTTCTCATACTAGCATTTATGCGTGACAGTATGCATAACCCACGACGATATATATAACAGATATCGATCAGGATTAATCAGTATTCATGCCCTATAAAATAGTGAAACTGCAAAAGTTCCGTCTAATCCTATTTATCTTCCAATGTGGGTTTTTCAACACTTAAAGGCCTGTGTCTGGGTCTGAACACGTATCTAAACACAATTGGACCTTCTAAGCATTTAATTTTCTAGTTACATTTAGGTGTTTCATATGTTTAGATTCTAAACACAATTAATGACATGAGTTTATTGTTTAAATTCTAAACACGTCGCCATCGCATGACGTTTTCATAAGTGTTTAGACACAATACACACTATAGTGTTAGCTTCGTAATGCCCTTAGTGTTTAAAAACGCGTAATAGGCGGTCACGTTAGAAATTACCAGTCTCGACTGGAGAAAAAACATGCTGAATTTCAATCTTTTTAGTGAGAGAGCAGTGGTCAAGTAAATACCCACCTTTTGACAAAAAAATATTTTTTTATTTTGTTGTTTGGTGAACGGGTTTTAGGGGCGCTTAAACTGACAACTAAAACCCGGTTTTACGTGAATGTTGTAAAAACTGTGCTAGCCGAACGAATCTGCTTAATAATTAAACTATTATTTTCACTATAAATACGTAGGCCGAAGTGTGAGATTTGAAAAAAATGCAATATTTCAAAATTAAAAAAAGAAAAAACCTAAAAAATTAAAAAAAAAAACACAATACGTTTAATGAGAGCATCGTAAGAAAACGGGGTTGTCAACAGGCTAAAAAGTTGTTGGCGCCAGTTTGTGCAATGCATGTAATTTAAGCTGCCGTTCGATATTGTATGTCAATAGGTGCATCAAATCGTCAATCGGTGGTCTCTGGTATTGTGTGTGTGTAAAGAGCATGATTATCTGGTTGCGTTTGTTTTCAGGGGGTGGTGTTTTACCAATGCATCGTTATCATCACATGCGGACGTGTGGTCAGTTTCTGAAAAAAATTCCCCCCTTCCCCCATGGCGACCCTTTTTTGAATCATATTTGGGGGTTGCTTTGACTTTACTTTGTGTTTGAAACATTCCAAATACATTTTTAACATACATACAAATACATACATACACCAAATTTATATGCGCCAAATAATGACAATATCAAAGGGCATAGACAAAACAAAGGCAAATACAAGATAGATAGATACACTGGTAAAAATTACCCATCAATGAACAGTAGGAATTTTTTTTTTCCAAAAAAAAAACAAAAAAAACAAATTTCTTAGAAAACACAAAGTGTGGGAGCCTCGCAAATATGTTTTGGGAGTATGTTACACATGCGTGGCCCGAGAACATCAAGAATAATCAACAATGCAGCGTCTCGTAAAAGGTATGTATAATCTGGTACTATCAAGAGCAGAGCGGTAGCCGACGCTGACCACGGTCAGAGAATAAGAGAGGAATATAGGTGTATCATCCTGCAGGTACCTGGGTGCCGAGCCATGTAAAAACAGGAAAACTGATGGTTGCACTTAAAGTTGAAAACGGATTGGAATAGCTTGTATTTTCGTAGTTGTATTATTTTGGCACAATAATGACCCAAATGGTTGTCCATAGTCTCTGCCTACAAATTAATTTCCATTACATCAGTACTAATTATGCAAGTCATGTAAGAATCGTGTCTCTTAGAAGGTCAGGTTCTGCCACTCCGCGTGAAGCCCGCCACGGAGGTCACGTACGTGCCCAATCAGAGTAACGCCTTACTGCGTGACTCGTGTTTGGGATGCATGATCTATCACCTGATTTGTGATCCGCGGGAAACGTTCAGTTCTTTCTTTAGCTGTATCCTTTCATAGGGCGTACAGCATTGCGAATTGCTGTCGTTTTCAGGATTCTTCTGTTTACATGTTGGGCGGGCAAGGATCATATTTAAATACATTTATCTTACGTAGGCTATGGTAGGGAAGCTAGACAGAAAGCCTGGATAATCAGGGTTGTGACAGTAGTTAGATTTATGAAGAAATATGTCGAACATTGTGTGTGGAGATCCAAAATCTACTCGTCCACACATTTGGAAATGAAGTCAGTATTTCGTAATTAAATTAATGAATTCATGTCAAGATAGCTTCTGATAATAAATTTTGTCATTCTAATATCACCGCTAGGATTTTAGCTACTGTATGTAAGTAGGTATTACGAAAGGTGCAAAATTATTAGCGTGAAAAATCGAGAAGCAAAACGACAGTGTGAATGTTTTACAGTCAATGACCAGTCCCCAATTCAGAAAAATCACTTGTAATTCATTATTTCGTTAAATTTTAAAAATCATTAATTGCATACCATATCTGCAGTGATGGGAGATAGTGGTGTGTGTTGTGTGAAACTCACTTTTTATAAAATTGAATTGAAGAGAGAAGGGAGATTTTGAAACGATTGCGCCCATCTTGTCATTTTACAGTACGAAAACTCTATGGTACGGCCAATATTACTGTGTGACCTTGGTGTGCTTGTCGGTCCTTCTTGCGACGTAAAGTACGAGGCCCTATTGAATGCGTGGCGCTTGTGTTGTCGTTGTTAAACTGAAGTATAGGAGTCCATATTCAACTTGATGGATTGTTGTGGAGATATAAAGGCTTTTCACACTGAACTGGTGATCGATTCGACTTTTGCGAGCGATCGGCCGTTTTGAAGAATAGTGCAGCCGTTTTTGAATAACATATACGCATGCGCAATAACCGCCTTAGTTACGATGTAAAATCTTTCTAAAGGAAGGATTTAATAAGATGCTACTTTCACGAAATACTCTTTTTGAGGCATTATGGCAGTGGTTATAGTTGACCTTTTTAATGCTGAGGTATATGCCCATCTTTAAGTGATATGACTTGTCACCTTGGTTTGTTTCCGCACAGAACTTGTGAGTTT
>JAMKCH010045363.1:0-13098 GCA_023653785.1 Ophioderma brevispina | reverse complement strand
AACAGACTCGCTGTGCGGGAGGAGTGGCGAACCCCCCACAGCAACGTTATATGAGGGAGTCTGGCCCAAACGCCAATGACAGAGAGATGGGCACTCCACCTGCGGGCGCACCATTTGCATTTTTTGTAAAAACACTTAATATTCTTCTTGCACAGAAAAGGCGTGGTTGGTAGTCCCCAAAATTGCTCAGTGATCCTTGAGTGGGTCATATAAGGGATTCATATATGGGTCATATAAGGGATTCAAAGTTCAAAGTTCATCTAGGGTAATTTAAAGTCATTGTTTACAAACACTTAAACTGCGTCTGTCCGCAGAAATTGACGAGTATACTTGAGGGTTGCTCAGAACAACCCATGAGTATTGGGTGGTATGGGGTATTCAGGGTCAAAGTTCAAAGGTCATCTTGAGGTCATTCGTTTGGGGTAAATGAAAAATGCTCAAAATGCTGCTTGCACAGAAATAGCCAGGCATTCAAAGTTCAAAATGAAGAGGGCAAAGGTCACTAAAATTGCTCAGAATTATCTTGAATATTGGGTTACATGAATTTAAGGTCAAAGATGGTCTATGGGGTCATTTGAGGTCAGTGAAAAATGCTTGTAATACTGCTCGCACAGAAATAGTCAGGAATTCATCAGAGAGAGAGATAGAATTGGGATGGTGTTTTACTCAAATGTTATTGAAAAAAACAATGATTTAAAAAAAAGTATTTCCAATAAGGCCAAAAAAGAAAATAGTTTCTTTCAGCTTACGTGGAAATTACTTTTTTATTGCATTTTTAGACAATTTTTTTTCGGATGTTTGCGGAAACTTTTTTCTTGATCAGTTAAAAATAAAAATGTTAAGAATCTATTTAAAACCTTAAAAAATAAATGCATTAAAATTTGATTATTAAACCTATGTGAGTGGGAAGCTCTTTTTCTTGGGGCAAGTTGTATGCATATACAGCCTTTGGTATAAATGGCAACTAAATGTTAAACTACCTTTGCATTGTTTGCCTTTAGGGAGCAGCTATGGGAATCAAATAACTATGAATCGGCTAATGTTCCCATGGAAACTGATGATGAAGACGAGGAGGAAGAAGAGGATATACTTGGTCTTGGTACTGATGATGACGCAGGGGAGAGCAGCAGTCGTGCAATACATTATGCAAGGGGAGACGTGACACACCCTCAAAATGCCGGAGACAAAGATGCAATAGTGGTGCACTGTGTTGGTACGTTGGATTAGGCAAAAAGAAAGTTTTGTCTCAGAAGAAATGTGAAAAATCGCAATGCGAAATGAGTTATTTTTTTTAAAAATCCTAAGTTAATTTTTAACCCACTTTTCTCATTTTTTTGCTGCTTCATGGCCAAATTTTCTTTTTTTCTGAATTTTTGAAAAAAAATAAAATGAGTAAAACCTAAACAAAAAAAAATTATGCTGTCAAAGACCAATTTTCTTATAAAATTGGATCGATTGAGCCCAAATTTATTGGTCGAGCTATGAGTTGCAAAAATATTGGGCGAGATGCAGTCGAGCCCAATATTTTTAAAACTCATAGCAAGACCAATAAATTTTGCGCGTAAATCATCCGATTTTATGATTATCATGTTTTGGATCCGATATTTTCAACACTTGGACTCCCTAAAACACGATAATAAACATTATCATGTTTTGAGGAGTATATTGGATCCAAAACATGATAATGATAAAATTGGATGATGTAGCCCAATATTAATTTTTCTCGCTATGAGTTTTAAAAATATTGGGCTCAACTGCGTCTTGCCCAATATTTGCAATCATAGCTCGACCATTAATTTGGCATAATGATCCAATTTAATATAAATATGCATTGCTGTCTTCTGAGCCAAACTTGTTTTTTTTCTTGGCCTTATTCCTTGATTTGGGGGGGGGGTGGGTGGGGGGGGGGGGGGGGCTTTTCTTTTTTTTTTCTTTTTTTTGGGGGGGGGGGGGGGGGGGTTCCCTTTGGGGGGGGGGGGGGGGGGGGGTGGGGGTGGGGGGGTATACTGGCCATCTAATGGGTTATACATGGGGTTATTTGATGGATTAGGCCAATCAGAGACGTGGTAAGAAACTCTTAAAGGTTTGTACAGATAAAAAAAGAGCATCTTTGATTGGCTACTCAGAGGTAATATCCCACTATATTCGTAATAACCAAGGGGGTGAAACGCATTCAAAACCAGTCGTCCGTGCTGGGCGCTGACATTTTGAATATGACCACGGAATAATTATCAGTTGGGGGATGTATACACCATAATGTCATTCGATACAAACAATCCGCCCAAAATATCAGTTGTGTTGGTGTGGGTCCTATTGGGTGGTTAAATTCTGTCCTACCATGGCCACAAACGAATGAAATGACACATTCAGTCGTCTTGATTAAATAAACCGCCGCAATGAATACATCTTTTACATAAGCGCGCATTCATTATGAGAAAAAAAAAAGAGTATCGAGCCACAAAATGATCCAGGTACACTATTTTTACACCTGGCCACCTTAACAAAAAACATACATTAATTTGTATCATACCGATTAGTGTATCTGCAAAGCGCACCCACAGTAGGTGGAAGAAAGCGGAGGGCAGCCATTGCTTTCTATTGTTGGTCTTCTAAGGTTTTTCCGTGTGGTGGCAAAAAACTGAGACGGTGAATTTCTAAACGAATTACGTAACGTTTGCTCCTCTATTAATAGAACCTCTTGGTTAAATTCCAATAATTTCTGTAATAAGCCAAATTGATAAACTCTAAGAAACAGTGGTGTAAGCAGCCTTGTGGTTATAATTGGGGAAAGCCCAGTTGGGAAAATTGTCCTGATTGTAAGTGGTAAATCATTTATGATTTTCAACAACATTACTTATTTTTTCACGTGGATACTCTTCCCCCTGCCCCCCCTTGCCCCCACCCTTGCCCCCCCTAGCTTCCCCCCAGCCCCCCTAAGCCGCTTCCCCCCCAGCCCACCCCCCCCCTATTGGCGAAGAAATGTGGTAGACCTCGGGGTTATTAAATAATGAAGCTTTTGAGCACATTTTAAAATGTGCAGAGGAAATGTGTAGAGTGCCTCAGCAAAAAAAATCTGTATCCTTCTGTAATTAAAGCATGCTTATCATACCCTTTGCATAATTCATTTACTACAGATGTCATGTCACATTTGTGTTGGCAGTCACCAACATTCCCCTGCAGCTTTGATCTCATAATCTCCTTTTCTGTAATCCTCATGACAACCGTATCTGTGTTAGGTCACACATTTTTTGTTCTCAGGCACATTATTTTCTATATTACACACCTGTCCACCTCCATTTCTTCTGTGCCATTGGTATGGCTTCCTGTGTTGTCTTGTGTTCTGCTGTGTGTGGTATATTGTGGAGTCCCATTTTTTGGTCCATTGTGCTTGGGATGGTCAGCATTTGAGATGTGTGTATTGATGCATTGTGTGAGCCAAAGCTTTTTCCAGCCTTTGTGCATGTGATGGAAATCTAAGGTGAAAGGATGAAAGCTTAACCTATGTGAGTTATGTACGTTGTTGGCCAAATTGATTGCGCTTGCTTTTTCGTACAGTTTCAGTGGAAATTTTTTTTTAATTAGACGTTTTTATTTTCAATTAAAAATTATCGGGTGCATACATTGAATTGTAAAATTGTTTTTAGAATGTATGCATTGAATAGAAATGTTGATATACAGAACTTTCTGTCAATTATTTCTTTGTTTAGTTGGTGAACTAAAAGTTAATTTTTGGTGCAATTTCACATCTTGGTTGTGGTCACGCTACTCACGACCTGGGAATTATCCGACTTCATCATAAGTCAGACTTTTGGGTTTAAAATCCAAATCCTGGGTCTGCGACAATATTTATGACATTGTATCTTTTTAAAAGACACAGCTGTTTGACAGTCTCATTTATTATGACAAAACGAGAATAAAACAAAATATATCAACGGCGACACCCTTTTGACAACTGATTTGGAGTATTTATACCAGTATCTACATCTTGTGTAAATTTGATGAAATTTCATTGCGGGCAAATATGATTTTTCATAACAATCTAGTTTTACACGTCTTTCTATGGGAAATAGGCATATAGAGGGCGCTATAACATACAAATTATGACCTTTGTAGGCCTATTTGGCAAGATGTTTTTTCTGATTTTTGCGGTGGTATAGCTCTTGCATGGCCCTACTTATATCAGTTGTCGAAATTGTGTCGCCATTGTTTAAAATTGCTCTAAAAATAAGAGACAATTTGCATGGGGTCAAACAGCTGTGAAGAGGGTCTGGAGTGATATTTTTTGACATATTGTTCAACCAACTTAATTTTGTGTTTGCCGTCACTTGCATCAGACATGTAACTTTTCTAGAAATTTCTGTAATTCCAGGTTTTTTGCCATAGATAAAAAAAATTCTGTTAATGTAAAAAAAGAATTTTTTTGTTTCAATTTCTGAGATCAAATTGTTAATGATAAAGATAGAACTACATCAAAACCAAGTTTTAAGTACCAATTTATTTTGGAGAAGGTGGTCTTGTACCTTAAAATCACATAAGAAAATATGTTCCCCGGAGCTTCACCGGAGGATACGCTAAAATTTGACCTTGCTGTCGGTTCAAATTTTGGATTTTCAGAAAATGGGACAACTCCTCTGTTACATCTGTTGGATATTCTTCATTTTCCCACACATGTTTTGTGAGCTGAGAATTACAAGGTTCTAACTGACCTTTAGGTCATCTTAAGTTAACAAAAAACAACAAAACAATAGAGATTTTACCAGAAGTGGGACCTTTAAACAAAACCTTAACAAATGTAAATTTCAAGAATATTATCTTACAAGTTTGTGACATTTTGGGTTTTTGCAATTCCCAGCCCAAGCATAATTATTTCTATTGTTTTGTGTAGATGAGTGTGTGATGAAAATATGTGAAAATATGTTCGGAGCAATATTATTTTGATGTAGTCCAACTTAATTTTGTATTTGCCGTCACTTGCATATTCTTACTTGCATGCGTTTTTCCCACATGTTTTTGAGCCGAGAAATGCAAAGTTGTAACATTTTGGTCATTCTAAGTTAAAAACACTATCAGTGAATTTATCTGAAAGAGTCAAAATATTTGAAATTTCCAGGAATAGCTGAAAGGTGAAGGATAAGTCTAGAATTCTCGTTAGTTTTTTCCACCTGAAGAATTGACAGAAAGGGAAGAAAAATATGAATCCCCTTTCAATTACGTGTTGTAGTAAGCATCCACATGGACAGTAATGATTGAAATTTCTGATTTTGTCCTTATTAGGTTGCTTCTGGTCCTATCATTTGCAGGTTTGTTGTGATACCTGTACTTGTTACAAACATGCAAAAATCTGATTTTTGATTTTATGATTTTGCAAATCACTGATAGTGCCTTTAACAAAAAAAAAACCATAAAACAAAAGAAATTTTACTGGAAGTATGACCTTCAAACAAAACCTTAACAAACGTAAATTTCAAGAATATTATCTTACAAGTTTGTGACATTTTTGGTTTTTGCATTTCTCAGCCCAAGCAAAAGTTATTTCTCTTTTGTGTAGATGAGTGTGTGACAATATATGTGACAAAGAGTGTTTGGAGCAATATTTTTTTGACATTAGTCCAACTTAATTTTGTATTGCCGTCACTTGCATATTCTTACTTGAATATTAATTTTCCCACATATGTTGTGTGAGCTGATAATTAAAAGGTTCTAACTGACATTTGGTAATTTTAGTTCTCAAAAACAATATAAAATTTACTGGAAGTGGGAACTTCAAACCAATCTTAAATACAAATATTCACAAATATTATCTTACAAGGTTGACATTTTGGCTTTTTGCAATTCTCAGCTCAAGCATCCTTCAAGGTTGATATAGGTCTAACTCACAAAATCTACAGAGTTGTGACTTTCTGTGCTAACTTTATGGTCTCCATTGAGGTGTCCAAGTGGAATTCTGCTGTATCTATTATGGGAAGTGGAATAGGTGAGACATTTATTAGAAATAAATGGGTGATACCAAATTATCTAAAGGAAGATAGGACACTCACCTTATTTTGTACGGCAAATGATGTAGCGCTTCTAAACCCCTATCAAAAAAAATTGTCAGAACATTTCTTGTACAGAATTCTCAGTATCTTGACTGGCAAACAATGACTCTTGACCAGCCATGACCAAGAAGCCCTGACAACCTGACCAGACAAAGAAAGGTGAAACCATTTTCCTCACAAGATTGCGATATCTTGACAATACTGAGATGTATACATCATCAAAATCAATCAACTCAATTCAACTGGTTACCCAATGATGAACAAGTAATGTACTAATAAGCAAATTTCTTAATTGCTAATACAAGGAACTTGCTTGCTGATTGAATTAGATTATTTGGAGGGTGGTAGTTTAATTTGCTTATTCTATTAAATGATCATAGAGAGATAGCCACCCTCTCTTGACCATATCTGTGTAGCTGCATGCCACGTGTTTAAGCTTTAGTCACACTAAGGGTTTACTGCACAAGGTATATTGAGCTGCAATTGGCATTTTTGAATTCCCTCTGCCAATATTGTGTGTTGCCTTCAATCGCTGATCATTACGGTAGGACCAAGACGGCCAAAATTATGAATATTATGGTTGATTTGGCGTGTAGTGCAGTGTTTTTTGTTTGTTTTCCTCTTATTTTGGGGCCATCTATATTTTTTTATACTTTCAGATGCTATCAGTGATTCGTCCAAATACTTCCAGGGCCGTTTTTAGGGGGGTAGTTGGTGCAGATCTTTGAAAAAGTAGGCTTTTTTTTAAAGGGACTTAAACCCCTGTAACTGGCACTTTTTTTTTGGAATTCCTCGTCACCAAAAAAAAGTGAACTTTCCCCTAAAGGTCCCTAACTTTTTGGACTTTTAATCAAATAAATCACAGCCAAAAGTTGTCTTTTTGTGGAACTCCCTGCAACCCCCCTCCCCAGAAATACTTATGTGACTGATATTATCAATTTTCATTTTTAAATACACTAGTTAACATAAAAGATTTGCACATAGCATTTCAATGGAAACAGCTCTGCCCTACAAATATTGATTGAAAGATAACAGTGTACAAGAACACATAAGGCCGACATTTTGTATTATTAATATAGAGCCATTTAACCCTTGGAATATTACAACCTAATCAATCATACTTGCATGGCAATTACTGTAAAAAAATAAAAAAAGTAAAAAAAATATTTTTAAAATATTTTTAACCTACTGTTTTTGTTTGTGTTTATTTTTGTGTAAATGTGCAAATAACTTTAAGTACCAACAGAGCATATACTCAGCAAACATTTTCTAACCGGACTATATACATGTAAGGAGGGGCCATCAAGATTGTGGTAATAGAATTAACAAGATTCACAGACTTCACCGGGGCTCCATTCAGCTTTTGGGTGTATTCCTTTTGTTGGTCAATTCTGTTAATCGTGTAAATCTTACAGTCGGCGAGGACTTGACTTGTATAGATAATACACCACTGTGCAGTAACATTGGGCTTCCTTTTAACAATTTAGTCAGGGATTTCTTGTTCTTCACACAGCCTCAGAAAATCCAAGCTTGGCCCCTACAAATGTGGATCGGAGTAAATTATGTTTTTGATTGGAGTTTAGTGCATGTTTTTTTTTATAATTTTTTTTTTCTTAATTTTGTTGGTGTCCTATTTTTTTCATACTTTTAGATAATTTTGGTTTCCTACTCTTTTTTGTATAGGAAAGTGCGATTACCATCATTCCTTAATTACAAACTTCATTTGAAATATACTAATTTTAATTAATATTATATTGTAATATTGTTATAAGTGTTTTAATTGTTGTTTAAATTACTGTACAAATACTTTCCAGTAACTAAACAACTATTTTACACTTGTAGCATCTATAT
Organism: Ophioderma brevispina; assembly: GCA_023653785.1. Taxonomy (NCBI): domain Eukaryota; kingdom Metazoa; phylum Echinodermata; class Ophiuroidea; order Amphilepidida; family Ophiodermatidae; genus Ophioderma; species Ophioderma brevispina. The sequence continues at coordinate 5,209 of JAMKCH010045363.1, read as the reverse complement.
GGTAGGAGTCAGCCACTAATTTTAGTCAAGTGAAAGTAGAAAATACAAATTTTCTAATGACACCAGAATCTCGGTTTTAATTTTTTTGAAAACTTCTTGGTTTTCTGCAAACTTTCACAAACCTCCAAGTCAGGACATGTTTCAATGCCCTAGCTCATCCTAGCTTTTTATTGAACTGAAACTCAATGACATTGCCAAAATTGCCGTCACAAATCATTTTCCCAAAAGGTCACTTGACCAAAGTGACCTTTGTTAAACCTAAATCCACTTGAGCTGGGTTTACAAAGAGCTGGCATCATAGCATGAATGAAGATTATTGATCCTGCCAGATTCAGGCCCGTCGCCGTGTGGGGGGTGGAACACCCCCAGCGATCTTCAAGAGAGAATAAAGGACAAAAGGGAAAAGAGGAGAGAAGGAAAAGAGAAAGAGAAAAGATGAAAGAGGGAAAGAGGAAAGAGAAGAGAAAAAGAAAGAGAAAGGGGATGAAGTAAGGAAGAAACAAAGGGAGAAACGACATCAGAAACTCATGAGAATTGAACTCCATGCAGGACTTACAAATATCACCAATATTTGGGCTTCTCCTCAAGCCAAATTGTTTTGTTCCAAGCCTAACCAACGGTAATCATGAATTGTTAATGGGCCAACAGTCACTTGTGATCAAAATGTGTAAAATAAATTTGAGAAAAACAAAAGGGGAAGCCATGGGGCCATTCCCACGTTTGGTCTCTTCTACCCAGTATAAGGGGAATTTTCAGTTCGGGGAGTGAAGTGGTCAAGAAAAAAGTGGTAGGATCGATTTCCTAGCCCCAGCACCATAAACTTATGAGGTCTACTGCTGTCATTTAAATTAATTATATACTTAACCCTCAAAAATACCTTTCTTAATAGTCAAATCCAGGGCTCTGCATCATGCACCACATCCGTTAAAGACATTGGCGCTAGCTTAAAGTGTATAGTTCCCCTTCGGCGGTACCAAGGCTGTATGCTGCCCGTTCAGTGAGCACAACTAAGGCAACCAGTCTTTCTTTGCATTGGTTCCATTTACCACTCAAAAAGTGGTGGTAATCTTGAGGGTTCTGAATAGCTGAAATCCAAGAACTCCGGGGGCTCGCCCCCTGGACCCCCAGAAGGCTCTGCTCCTCCCTTGCACCCACACCCATAAAGACATTGCGCTCGTATATGCAATCTCTTTGGCAGTACAAGTTATCACATGTATACTGTCGTTCTCAGTGAGCAAAGTTAGAAACCAGTCTTACTCGGGTCTTTACTTTGAATTGGTTGCTATTTACCTCAAACAGTGGTCAATTTTGAAGGTTCTGAATCGCTTAAATGCAAGAGCTTCCGGGGGCTCCGCCCCCTGGACCCCGGCAGGGGCTCTGCCCATGAACCCGCCAGGGGGCCCTTAAAGCGGGGCCCCTGTACCCAACCCATTCAGGGCTTTCCCGTTTGTGCCTGGTTTGTGTCAAGGCACGTTTGCGGTGGTGAGTTAAATTTAAACCGATCAAGAAAATATGGTCTGTAAAAGCATTCTACCTAACGGCCCTTAAGTGTTTCATTCGCTCACTACGCTTCAGGGACTCTTACTGACAGCAATCCATTTCTTCACTTGCCACCCCCCCTGACAAAATGTCTAGCGAAGGCCCTGCATATAATTTCAGACAACTCTGCTTTACAAGGAAGTATACACCCAGAATAAATTAACAGTACAAAAACTTGTGAAAAAAGTAATAATGTCTTTATGTGGTTATAATTCTGGGAGATGGTGATGAGCTGGTATAATGAGCTTTTTCATTCTGAGAGGTTGTTGTAAGAAGCAGCAAGCATCATGTACTCAAGTTTTTACGATCTCCTGTATTCCATACATAATTCATATTAAGAAGATACACATTTCATTTAAATTGGTAAACTGTTTTTAAAACTTTTTGTGTGAGAGGGAGGGGTCTGTAACATTTTTATGGGAGAAAAGTTTGCTAAATTATCAAACCATTATTAAACTATAATAATCGTGTAAATGTGACAAATCAACATAAGTACCATAAGGGGACGAAAATAAAAAACCTGTTTGACGGGCTCCCCCGACCGACCCTGATTTTCAGTTTTGCAGAATTTTTTTTTTTTAGTTTTTCCAAAAAAATCATGTAAATCAGCCTGTTTTTCACACTAAATTTATCATTTTGGCTGATTTTTGTTTTTTTTTGAAACTTGTAAAAAATTTCAATTTTTTCACTTAATTTTTCAGATGTGGGCTATTTTAGGTAATTTTTTACAGAAAAAAAATTTAAAAAAGAAAAAATTTGCCCCGACCAACCAAAACCGACCCTACTCTTAAGGTCCGCCTCCCCGCCTTAAACTGGGTTTCCTTTTTTTGGTCGCCTAAGGGCAATATCCTCAGCAGCATTTTCCACAACTATATAGGAGTCCTATCAAGACTGTGCAGAAAAAAAATCAGGAATTACAAGATTCACAAGGCTCACAGGGCCCATTTCAAGGCTTTGGGTGTATTCTTTGTTGCAATTCTTGTAAATCTTGACAGTCAGGGAACTTGACTTGTATAGATAATACACAGTGTCAGGATATTGGGCGTCCTTTTACAAATTGGAGCGATTTTTACAGGATTCTCTTGTTCTTCCGCCAAGAAAATCCTAGTATTGTCCCTGCAAATGTGGATCGGAGTAAATTATGGTTTGATTGGAGTTTAAGTGCAGTGTTCTTTGGTTTGTTTTTCTTAACTTTTGGTTTTTGTTGTCTATATTTTTTCATACTTTAAGATTGCTAGCGAGGCCCTCCATTGTGGAGAAAATTATATTGATGGAGTATAAGTGAAGTTGTTTTTTTTTTGTGGTTTTTCCTTCATCGTAATTTTGGGTTCCTACATTTCTCATACCTAATTAAACACAATACTGTGATTCACATAACCAAAGCAAAGCAATCCATGTGCCCTCTTGCATCAGGACACAAAAAGCACCTGAATAGATAACACATGGCACAGGTGGTATATTATACATGTATCTCAAGAGGACCTTCCTTAACATGTCAGGCATAATATTTCATATCAAGTTAAGTTAATACTTAAATTGTTGATGAGATTATAAACACAACTAGCTCATCCTTTGGTAAAACCTAATTGACCATGAGTGGCACTTACACTAGGCGCAGCCTATGTCAGAAAATTGCCCATTTTGTCCAGAATTGTCTGGGTTGGTCATGGGTCTAGGTTGTCCAGAATCTGTCAAGAAATGTAGGGTTGGAAAAAAATGCACTCACACATCCACACAAAATTTGTCAAGGAAAGTCTAGGTTTGTCCACAAATTGTCCAGGTTGGTGTCCAGACATGTCTGGATCAGGGATGAAGTTTTCCCACATCCCGACAGACTGTCTACAGAGCACTCTAACCATTGTTAATCTGGCTAACCACCTAGGGAGTTGGGAGATAAGAACTTAATTGGAAATGGTCACAGCTCACTGATCACAACCTCACTGTTGTTTGACCACTGTTGGTGTACTATAAATAATTTTATCATGGATGGCATACACTTTTTTGCCCAACTCAATATCTGTGCATGTGTCTGTCCAATGGTACTGATATTTCTTGTTTACTTTTGTTCTAACAATCACTTTATTCTATATTTATTGTAGAAGCATGCAAATGCAAACATAGGCAAACAAGTTTTTCTCATTGCACCACATACAACTTTTGTGATCAATTGTGAAGAAAAGAATGCCTGTAATCTTGTATGATTAGAGATTACTGAATTGAAGGTTTTTGTGTTTCAGGGAATACATATAGGTGCAGAGCTGCCCAACATTTTGATTTGGAATCAGGAATTTTGATACTTGGAATTGGGGAGACTTGATTAGAATCGGGGAGATTTTAAAAAAATAGCGAGCATTTCACAGTGTAACAGCTAGGTCCTCAAGAGAAGATACAGGGAATAGATTTTGCTATCTCTTCAAGATCATTGAAAGCTTTCCCCATGACCCCATTTTTTTTTGGAAAAAAGCTTTGCCCATGGCCCCATTTTAAATGAACTCCCAGTAGGAACTTTGTCCCATTTGGATTTTGTTTAATAGAAATTATAATGAAAAGGTTGAAGTAAAAGTCAACTTCAAGGGCCTCACTTGAAAATGGGCCACCACCTACTATGAACTTGCATCATGAAGAATAGAGCCTTTAAATAAGCTTCCTGAAAACAAAAAGTTGACAGGGCTCTGCCATCTGACAGCCCCATTTAAGGAACTGTCCAATTGTGAACAACTTCCAACTTCCGCAACCAGGCACTAAATTAAATATTTATAACCTAACACTTAGCCATGAAGGGGCAATACTAACGAGCCATGAAGGAGCACTACTAAAGCAAACAGCAAATCAAAAACAGTTTCATCATCTGTAGGCCTATCCCTTTGCACCACTGCCCTTAATTATTAACACTGTAAGACCACATGTAGGCATTTATGGTTAAATATCAAAAAATATTGAGGGCTGGTGCTAGGTTGGGAGATAAACAATGTCCTCAAAACCAATTGACAGACCTTTGTATAGACTGGATGATGTTATAATCGTTGTCTTTAGTTCACTTTGCAAAGACTTTAAATCCTTTTTTGCCTAACATTGTGTTACTTTCTTAATTTTTGTTTCAATATTCCAATTACTTTCTGTACTTATTTTTTATTTTTACACTATGAGCATCCCTTAAAAAATAATCATATGTCTATATTTCCTTTTTCCTCAGTCAAGACAGAGAGGTCTTATCTTCTAGCCTTGGGAGGCCTATCCAGTCATATAAGTTACAATAAATAGTCCTCTTGGAGGAACATCCCCATCCAAACCATGTACCCCCTGATGATCTTGAACTTACCAACTCACTGAAAGCCACCCTGATCTTAACAAAATAAACTAGGTAATAACTGAGGAATATTTACCCAAATACAGAATAAACAGTTACAACTTAACCATATGAATTGTGCAAATGCTTAATGGAATTAATATGCAGCACAATAGGCTGTGTCAAAATAACCCTTCCACCTCAAGTGGCTGACACTTTGCTGACCATTCAATCTGATTTCTTCAAACATTATAGCCCAATTGACATAATTGATTAATAGAGCCTCCTGTGGATATCTTTGCTTTGACCAGAGAATTGCTTTGACTAAGGCTGGAGCCTGCCTATAGTCCACTCACGCTACGTATTACCTATACAAAATTGCTA